>MNPL01004470.1:0-24942 GCA_002081605.1 Tropilaelaps mercedesae
TATATATATATATATATATATATATATATATGTGTGTGTGTGTGTACCAGGTCCCCGTTGGGTTCAAGTTGATTGTTTTGACTCTACATTGCCAGCATAGCGGTCTCTAATTAGACACAGTATTCAAACTATAGATAGCTAATCTAACGTCTGTATTTCCCTATGACGCACTTTCGTTGACTCCACGAAAAAATACTGCTTCACTGGTTAAAAGAAATGTGTTTTCTAGTTCTTGTGTGCATTATCACATTAACTCAACCCTTTCGTTGTTAGACACGTTCCGAGAACTCTTCCGAGGGTTGTTCCTCTTGACGCCATTTTTATGAGGCTTCTTGCTTTGTTGGTGCTTACTTCGAGTCCCCTTGGGCCACTGAAACCCGTACTTTGAATGTCACCTTACTGCTTCATCGGCCATTTAAAACTGAAGAAATAAAATGCTCAAAGGGTGGTTTTTGCTTCAATTCGCCGGGGTGTTGTACATAGCTATTTCTTTAGGGAATAAAATAAAAATTTAAGTAAATCATCCGATTTTTTGTTTTCACACACATCATCGCATTTCGGCTTGCCGTGACGTTCCTGTCGCTGTCAAATGATCACCGCAAAATATGCGAATTCCTTGAAATTATAGAGACAATCTGGCTGTCCGTCAAATCTGTGAGCAACGCCTCCGTCTCTTTTTCTCTGTATAAAACACGATTTTCGGTAAGATGTAGCTTGCAAATTACCACGGTCTCAGCCCTCTGTTCAGCACAATGATAATCCACCGCAGTCCGTAACAATGCATGGAAATCTTATCACTGCAATAATTAGATGCGATTGTCATAGATGTTTAAACTAAAACAAACTGGTTGTATAAGCATATTTTATTTCATTCTGAGCAAAGCATCAAACTCGTCTGAATTGTCACAACTACATAGATAGGTGTAGACTTAATGGTCCTGAATTTAGCGCGTGAAACTTATTAAATGAGTCAAGAATGTTTCAAGTCAAGAACCTATTTTCATATTTTGGACTCGACACATGACCTGAACAAGATATTACCACTTAACTCTCTCGGACAGTAATTTAAGTCCTTTCGATTACGAGACTCTTGCATTTGTTTGCCCTATAGATTTCTCAATATTTGTCAATAACTTTACCGTATTTAGCTTTGAAGTAGCACCGATATGGTGCGAAAGTCCATTCGCATTACACTCAGTGCTAGAAAAATTTACTGGCACTTAACGGCTAGCTATTTCCCTAAGGAATTTTCTATTTCTCACCACCTGTTTTTGGTAACAGCCGAACTGGCGGACACGTAAAGAAATAGCTATGAAGCAGCAATTTCGGTGCACATTGCGACAAATGACGGGAAAGACGCAACCAAAAATGCGATATTTAGCCTTGCATACCACGCAAATATCTAAGATGTATTTAAAGTATTTAGAAATAGAGTACTTTGCCTTACTTAAACATGTGCCGCTTCAACAATGTGAGAGTCACATGATCGGCCAAAGCGACGTATTCTGCTTCATCATATTCTTGTTGCAATAGTACGCGCAAGTATCAACAACAACAAATATACGCTATTATGATACTTTATTGTTGTCATTATTATTATCTTCGTCAATCGTGGCGATGGGGAGCCCACGAAAGGTAACAGCGTCCCATGGGGATCGTCGCACAAAATAATTTTATCTGATGAGAAAGGCAATATTTGCCGTCAGTCAGGCCTGAACGAGCCGATTGCTACCTACCTATATGAAGAAAATAGGGAGCGGGAAGTTAGGGGGGTGGGGAATAATCAATCACCGCTTGGTCGGATCTCTTGTCATCTGCAGCATAGCCATTATCAGCGCTACACATCAATCGCCGTTTCTATAATCGCTGGGATTTGATTGTAAAGTGAAATCGATATATAGTAACCACAATAGTTACGATTATATATATATATATATATATATATATATAATTTTTCTAATAGTGGCCTGTTTTCCATGCCTTTGTACCGTAGGGCTGTTTGCCTGCGTGTGTGTGTTGCTATTTGTTTTGTTTAAACATGTTTCTATGCCCCATTTGTGATAATTTTACCTTTTATAGTGAAGAGGAGGTACGAACAGGGCTGAGAGATTTTGGCCACCTATTAACCGAAAGGATGATTCTGAGAGGCATTAACACCATAGAAGGGTCATCGCCAACAATGACAGAAACTATTGTGCAACCAGCCACGGTTCGCTATTGACACGAACTGCGTAGTGGGTATGCAGGTCGTGGCAAGCAAATCGGATAAGGCGCGCAGCACTACACTGAAACACCAATCCGGTCGCCAGGAACGAGCAAAGTCGTCGAAACGTGCTGTGAACTAGGAATAATTGCCAGTTTATTAATATAATTGCCAGCTAATAGATGCATGTGCCTCATAGATGGCTACAGCACCCAGTGGCAGGCGTCGCACAGCCACTCGGAAACCTCCACCAACGGATTTACGATATCGTTCAAAGTCACTCGCACAATTTTGTACACAAAGCCACATAAAACCGCGCACATCACGCGCACCGATCACAGGTGAAGCTTCGCGTACATTTCAAATAAATGTAAGCATACAGTTGGATTGTAAGCCTTCTGATAATCTCTAGTCGCTGCTTTTTTGCGGCGACTGTTAGACTGTGCCACTGCAGTCGCAGGTGATCCGCACGTGACGATAAGAACAGCACACCACTTGTCTTCTTTTTCAGAAGACTGTGGCAACTTTCACCATTACAGCAACCTCAATAACAACAAGCAAAAAGGTAAAGGTGTAAATAACGGTAATACCACTAGTTACCAGCAGAGTCGACGAAATAGAATCACACCTCGAAGTTTTACACTGTCACACCCTATTATCCTGTGGCCCGTGTAGTCGGCTGTCCTAATGTGGTCCTAATGATGTTCTCATGGATACAATTATATAAGCGTGCGATTCTATATCTCTGACTTAGCGCCCTTAAGGCAAGGATCTGCAACGTCAACGGTCTTATGCATATGGCGATAAAAAAAGAGAGAAAGTAGCCAGAGGCATTACCTATTAGAAGTAAACAGATTGTGTGTGAATTTCCTACGTTTTCTGAGAGAATAGCATCGGACAGCTTTTGTTTTCGTGGTTAGTCTCAAAGCTGCCGTGTTAAGTGAATGCACTGGAACGCTAAAGGCAGATAAATGTAATGGTAAGCTGTCTCGCAGCTGGCGACCACTCATGGACCGCCTGCCTATTACAGGAGTCACAACAAGACACGGAGCACAAAAACTTACAAAAATTACAGTGAAACACTGTACTGTCTAAAAGGGGTCAGGTAAAGGCAAACAAGAGTTTGAAGCTCACGAGTAGCAGCAACAAATTCAAAGTGTCGCATCGATATTTTTAAACGATGCACAAACTTATACTCAGTGATGGCCTGTTTAATTTCGGTATCTCGTGTCCATATTTAAACCAGAATTTAACGAAAACAGCTGCTTAACAACTTTGGCATTGCGCAAAGCAGCGAGCATGGTATAGCGAGTTGCGCAGAGCGGCCATTCGGGTACGCTCCGCCACTGTGAACGCAGCTGGCCAGCTATGCGGCATTCTACGAGAAGAGCGTCTGCATGCTTTGGCTGTGGACCGTTACCTCGTTGGCGCTGCCGTCAGAGTGCACCGTACTTTCGCCGTTTGTGTGTATTTTTTATCGCGAGCAAAAGCATAAATCGGTCTCAGGTTCAGGCTGCTTGAAGTGCAAAGCTGTGCACGCTTTAAAAGCCATAGCTGCTGTCGTTGCATTAGAGACCACCAGAGTGTTCGCAGTGCTTTTAACGCCCGTACAGGTAGTTTCTTCACACAATGTTATCGAACTCGACCGGGTGTTTAGTCCGAATCGAAATTGCTGGTAAAGGGTATCAGACACAAGTTCGGAGAGAAGGCGATGGGAGCGTAGTGAGCCGGCTGGTCCAGGCTTGGGTAAGCGAGTTAGACTGATCGGGAGAGTTAGAGGCAGAGATACGGTTAGTTCAAGCCGTAAGGGGCTAGCTAACAGCTAGATAGGTAGATGTTGTAAGGATGACAGGGGTACCGGTACAGTCATCACTCTAAAATAAATGTTTAGCGGGGAATGGAACATTGATTTTAGCTTAGATAGTATATATACACGCGACGGATTTAAAAATATTAGAACTTATAATTTGCGAACGTTTTTTGCACAGCTTACGGTGGGCTAACGTGAATCTCTAGGTGGTGACAAATATGTCATATTAGAATGGAGTGCATGTTTAGACTAGTGTGTCATCCAGGAGTGTTATAAATACGTGGATCCCTTATAAAATTGGTGACGATATTATGAATCGCTGAAAAGGTACGCAAACCTTCAAGGGTGCTGTAAGGAGTTTAGGCTCGTAAGCTTGCAGCGAAACAACGACTGCCGCATTTACTGAGCCGAACAAGGACAATCATCAGCCAAAATTTAACGTCTACGAGATCGCTTTCGTATGTGTTCTAAAACAGACCCTAATACTAAAAATGTAGAAGAAATCGGACCTGTGCACCTACGTGTTTCTTTCGGTCGCAAGGCGCACGCGGATACATTAAGACCGAGTTCGATGAGTATTTTCTACATCAAAAACTATAATGTAGATAGCGCTTAAATCTGTTTGTTAATTTTTTAGGTAAAGTCTTAATAAAATAAATTTTAGTGTATATGTTAAAATGACTATTTGAGCGTTCTGTTTCTTAACATGGAAAAATTTCAGTTCTGGGTCACATGGATTGAGTTTCACAGACAAGCCATTCGTGAAACCGATAGGATTGTTTCGTACAGGGGTAGTTATAGCTCCGTCTATATAAGTGTAATGTGAAAAGATGTAACAAAGATGTTGATTTGAGGTAAAACATCTTTGACAAAAAGACATCGTATTTCATGGAATACTTTCGGTTCAGGTGAACCGCATAGAGGCAAGCGCGCAATCTCTGCTGGGGCTGTAATTATCTGCACTCCAAGATACTTAGTCTGTAGAAATATTTGAAACGTTTTTATCCCATTCTCGTAGTATTTCTAGAGCGAAGAGCCATTCTATTAGAGTATTATCGCGCCAATATACTAATTCATCAAAAAGCCTTGCACATCTATTCAGGTTAGAAGGATGGAACACTTACGGTAGGTACACTATGGTAGTCGTACGGAACTGCCTGACGAGGAAGAAACAACTGCATGGCGAATCGTAGTTAGTCCAAGCAGTTTGGTCCGATACTAATTCAATGAATTCCGTAGGTTGGTCCTATTTGGCTACTACCTTAAACTTTTCAGTTTGCCTCGTCGCCGCCGTCGTTTTTGTTTTTCAAGTGCTATTGCTATTGCTATCTTTATCGGTAACCACGCTGCCTGCACGGTGGTGTGCCGAAGAGCCAGTGTTGCACCTACCGGCCTGATGGTCGCTATGGAAACGCGAAGTCTCTTTTGAGGTCCCCTTCAAATTTCCCTGTCCACAAATATGGGCGACTTGTCGCTGTCGGGGAAGCCCAACAAGGAGAACAGGTAGAAGTTCAAACGGGTCATCCGCGCCCTTTCTCTGCTATGGACTATAAACAAAAATGGCCTTAATATCGTTGACGCGTTGATTGACATAACTTGCTGTTCGTGATCCCACTGCGGGAGTCTACAACAAACAATTGTGCTGTTGCACAGAAAAAAAGTAGTCATTGGCAACCATAGTTGACCGCGAAGCTAGCTTTTTAGTCAATCTACGATGGCACTAAATGCGCCCGCTTGCACGTGTCCTTGCGAAACTCGATTTTGTTCTGCAAATTCGAGGGGCTCTTTCCACATCACACCCCGGTATAACGTGAGTGGAGTCTGAACACAGCTATATGTGAAAATAGTCAAAAACAATCGAGTATTTAGATATCCTTAGGTGGGGAACTGCTCGTTTGCGTACTTGTTTGACACAGTAGTGTGCCTCAGAAGCGACAAGCGTTAAATCATATATGTGTAGATTCTGTTGTTCTTTTAATTTTTCGCATTTAATTTATTTTGTACTTGAAAGGCAAACTAGTTTAATAGAAACAGTGTTTACGTTTTGTGCAAGCTCATTCATTTTTTTCCATGGATGAGTAAAGTAATCCGGGATGCCTTACATATTTATTCTCTTCATTTAGCTTGCATATAATAATTATCAACAAACCTCCTCGTTCGGATCACCTGCCAGTGATGGAGCAGTGGTGGTCATCAATGGATCAATTGCCAGCTCTTTGTTTTTGCACGGCCGCAATGTTACTCGTTTCTCAGATGAACTAATGCGAAGAATATTTTTATGCTTTAACAGTGTAAGGTTCTACCTGACTGATCAGTGATGACGGTTTTCGGAATCTAGTCGCGGTTAACTGAAGCATAAAGCACAACATATATATATATATATATATATATATATATTCCTTGAAGTTCAGGAATAATTTTTTTTGTATTTTTATACTAATTTAAGAGCAAAATAAGAACCTGCTTGATGTAAGCTAGAAAGCTATACTAAGATGTTACGCACCGCCGTGGAAAAAGTAATTGTATTCTAATCGGTCCGTCCAAGTCCTTGTTGCTTGGCATAATCTGCCTGTATCTGAGAGATTCTAATGATCAAAAACGATATCCACTTGGAGGGAGCAATTAAACTGCGCAATAAAGATGCTGACCCCACGTGACTTTTATATCGAGTATGTCATAATTTAGGCTCTTTACCTCACCATTTTCAGTCGTATTTACATGGCTATTGGCTATATAATATTTTCAGACATTTCTTATATCCCGTAAGAAGAAGCCTCTGATTGGGCCTCTCGTCTAAACCCCTCTCAATAAATAATACAATGCTCACATTGTTGAGTGCAGTGGTTGTCGTCGCGTGATTATCAGCGTTGAGTGGAGGCACAGACAAGTTTTCGGAACTATCTAATTTAATAGTTACTTGGGTTTCTAAAATTTAATTCAGTTTAGGTGACTCCATCAGTGCCAACGACATCGTCATTCCTACCGGGTCGTACATCAAACTGTTCATTACGAAAGGCCCTCATAGACAAAACGTAGCAGATATTGAGACAACATGAAATGGTAGCGTAGACGCGAGAATTATATAACTGTTCGAATAACATCCATTCTCCTCGCCTTGTCGAACAACAGCAATGAAAAAGAAAATAGACTGTTGTCATCTCTGATCGTCGCTGAACATACTAAAAAAATAGAAAAAATGTTTGCAGCCTATCACTAATAAAAATAAAAGGACATTGCGATCGTCTAACCATGTGTGAGGCAACGTGTGATGAGACCAGCCTTTTTCTCTCCACGAGACATATGTCGTTTGACTTTTTAAAAGATTTCTGTAACTAGCAACTGATCGGTGACATTTACTTC
Source organism: Tropilaelaps mercedesae (assembly GCA_002081605.1). Lineage (NCBI taxonomy): Eukaryota > Metazoa > Arthropoda > Arachnida > Mesostigmata > Laelapidae > Tropilaelaps > Tropilaelaps mercedesae. The sequence continues at coordinate 7,374 of MNPL01004470.1, forward strand.
GACTGCACAATAATGATAATACTTAGATCAAAACGCGTATTCTTGAGCATCTACAGAATCGATTACTGTTATAGTTGTGAGCAAAATCTTCCATGAATTTGAAGTTATTTATGCTATGTAACGGGAAGTACGGGACGAGACAGTTACGATAGACAGCCGAAACGGTTGGATAATCGAAAGAAAATATTTTTAAAGGAGGGCTGGTTGGCCCGCCAATATTTACGTAAACATACCAAAACAAATCAATTAACTGGGTTTTTGTCTTTTGAAAATTCGTGCGTGCGAAGAAACATATAAGCTGGTAAACAGTGGTACAGCCCGCTAAGAGTCTGTATCAAGGGACGCTCAAAACAGAAATATTCCGATGATATTTGTGAAAGAGATGAAGGAGAAAAATTACCGAAAAAAGAAAGCAAATTTTATTAATGTATAATTCTATATCGTTATGATACTACACCGGGGAGTTTCCTTTAGATTTTGCATATAAACATCTTTTTAGTTTTGCAAACATATGGAACACATAACTATTGTTAACAACCGTCCCAGTCGTTTCTTATTATACAATTCGTGGCGTTTCATGAAATAGATGCGCAATATAGCTTTCTTCTGCAAATTAATCAAGCCGCTTATGTTCAAACCGTAAAAATTCAGAAGCACACTCTGTGGGCTTTTGGAAACGTTTTTTCAGCAGTAAAAGATACACTGCAATTGCGAGACGATAAAAGCGTCCTTAAAGAAGGAGTGGTTCAATGTATCAATGCCACTTAGGGATATTTTGTGCATTCATGCATGAGGCCTAGCCACATTGTTGACAAGAAGAATAGCTTAGATATTCAAACAAAGAGCGTCAAGGGAACCAACGATCAACTAATAATCTCAAACAGTGTGACCGATTTAACGAATTGAAACACCGTGCAACGTATTATCATCATCACCATAACAGCATCACTGTATTGCTGACTGTTTCTTAACTTAATACCTCAAGTTAACGACAAACTGAAAAAATGTTCTAGTGTTTGGCACAGTAAGACTATAAGTCTATGCAACATATGCATTATCTTCATAAGCGACCCATTTATTACTGACCTCTTACAACTGTGGCAACGGATGACTAAGGTGATGAATTGTCATCGCAGAAGCAGGTTATTAATCGTCAGGTTGATATAATACGTTGGTTGCACGTCAAATTTAAACTTCTAGTCTGATACGTCCTATACGGCCAGTCATGCAAAAACGAGTTCGCGTCATTTCAAGAAATCACCGGGCCACGACGGTATTCATGTACACCCTCTATGGTTGTCTACCTTAAAGCTAAAATGAACTGAAAAACGAGGTAAAGATAGACTGAAATTCATATCAGACACATTTTTAATCCTGCAATCCTTTGCCGCGTTCAATCACTCTCAAAAATGAAATTTGGACATAAAAATGCCACTTCACACTGTTGCAGAATTCTCACAGTGTCTACTGCAAGTGTGCCCAGCCCACAAAGAACAATTCTACCGACCCCGACTGGATCATATAGCAGTCCTACTATCTCTATCAGCCTTGTTGTATGCCAGCCTTCGGCGTTACAGATTGTGTACCAAAATCTCTATAGTCCCGTATGATCTGAGAAGTATCAGCGAATATTGAATAGAGCTGTGGATCAATAGTTTTTTTCAAATGCTACGCTTCTTGCGAAAAGAATTGGCCACAGCACTCTTGCAAAAATTGTAGTCAGAGTGCGTAAATTACCAATAACGTATTATCCTTGCGTGGCTGAAAATGTGATGGCGATGCTACCAAATACCTCCGTCTAATATTGCCCACTTAAAAACTGTTACAATTTTTCCTTAAGAGATTCTTAGTACCCACTAGTAACCCCACTTGCCCTAATCCTCTCTGCTAAATTTCTAGCATACGCTAGAATTTCTCTAACGGCATGTTTTTGAAAATGCGTTGTTAGCAATTGGCTTTATGGCGACTTGGAATTTACGACCTACTACCGGAGCTCGAATAGAGATCTACCATTTTCTCTCATTTCTTGCCTTCACTGTATGGCTACCTGAAGTGTAGGTTGCAGTTGTTCAAGAAGATGCATACTAAATTAAAGTTAAGTTCAGTGTGTTTTTGTGCTCTTCCTCTCATCGATTTTGTTTAGCGTGTTTCAGATTCAGGCACTAATGAAACAGTTTTGTCTTCCAGTTGCATTAACGTAATATTAACGCATTCTGTTTTAAATTTAATCAGTTGATGGGGATAAGCATATCATATAACTGCTTGCAAATTAACCAGTGTTCCGCAGTTCAGTATAATAATGGAAAATGTGCCTTTTAGCACAACAAATTTGTAACATCGAAGATCGTTTTGTCGTGCTCCTGAGTTTAGATTTCTGGGTGTTAAACCCTTTCACAACTTTCATTTTTAATGAGCTCAAATGGGCGTTTCAAACCTATCAAATTAAACACGTTCTCTGTCCAATGTTCTGGTGCCAATGCAATTGTTCCGCAGCAAATAGAAGGTGACTCGCTTCAGTCCTTTCAAGCCACATGCAAGAAATAAGCCTGCAACTTCGCTTCTAAAATCTTCCAGCGGATTGTCTCGCTGATCTCGATATATCAACACCCTACTCCCCTCCCCTAGCTACGTTTTTCCTTATTTTGCCACTGTTAGGCTCACCCCACTGAACCTTTTTTTTTTTTTAAAGCTGACCATCAGCCAACATTTAACGTCCACGGTAGCAGTTTTTGCATTACTTCGTGACCCCATATAAACGTAAATGTGCACCGGCGGGCATCGAACCCGTGCACCTACGTGCCTCCTCCAGTAGCAAGGCGCATACGAATGCACCAAGCCACCAAGCTCGACTCACCCCACTGAACCTGTGTGGACGGCAAAACACAGGTTAACAAAATCACACTGCCTCTTTGTAGTTATGTTGTGGCTAGAATCATCCTCCATGACATTAGTCATCTTGTAACACCCGACTCTTTTTAAGAGGTCGCGACAGAATTACACAGCTTTATATATCTCTTTAACTCTTATTCATACGCAGTGTCCTTTTCTTCCGTTTAGACATGGTAGAATCTTTGTGCTGCAGTTCACCGCAAAGAGAAACAAGGTGGACCATCTGGCGCGTAACGCTTTCACATGTGTGAAGTGATTGCCTCTTTTTTCACTTGTGGTGAACTTTGCTTTTCCCCGGGTTCTTTCAAGTAGCTTCATATACCTTCGGAGACGACTAGCCTTTTCAGCACGGACGATGTTTTGTTATCGCCAACAAAGCGTCAACAAACTGGTAAACAATGCATTATGCTGGTTTTTAACGACAACAACAACAACTGCAGTATTCCAATCAGCAGTTTGACCGCAAGACCGTGCAAGGCATCCTAGATTGGCGACATAACTTCGGCAAAACCAATCCCCTCTGTGGCGATGAATGTATTGCAGATCCGTTCGTCGAACAAAAATTGCGCTGTTAGCAGCGCAGAGCACAATCACCATTAAAGAAACAATTCGTGGTTCGCGCACCTTGCTGGATATTTCGTAGATGATGATTGCAGCAGACAGAATAATGGTGACTACACATTCGGAACAGATGTTTGCACTTGATGTGCTGGTGCAACAACGGGTCGTACTAAACGTACAGGATAGTTTTGTGTGTACCGCCTTATTTCCTTCATCAAAACAGTAACGAATGGGGTGCTTGTTCCCACGGGAACGCTGACGGTTCGCCTAATGCGGACGTTCAAAACACAGGCTAGTAAATATACGAAACATAGGTGTGGGTATGTTATTTTAAGAGCCGGTGTAATTTTGTGCTGTACACGTGCCTAGGGCACTAACCCCGTGAATTGAGGAGGTACACTTCTAGGAATTTTATCTTTCTATTATTTGACACGCGTGTTTTCGTTGATATGCTTGTTACTCGGTCAGTATAGTTTCTATTGAATATCATTGAAATATACACACTTTTTACAGACATCTTACTAAATAGTGACAATGTAGAAATATATACTCCTGATTCGACAAGAAATGGAATCATTTTCTAAAGCAGGCTAAGAGCTTATAAATAACAGTCAGACTGTCAAGTTTCCATTGAAGTGCATATTTGCAGTTACAAGTGCATATTGACAATTATATTACAAACATGTATTTTGTAACTGTTGCTTTGATAAAATCACAAATGTTTCAAAAGAACTCGAAAAATTGGGACACGTCACGAAAAATAGTATTTAAAAATTTGGCCTAAATGATCTCAACTGATTTTATTTTCATTGTTTCTACTCTCAGATTAATTTGGCCTCATATCAATATGAGATTATAATCTCAGCCCCGAATTATGTAAGAAACAATGAACTCTTAGGTTTCTCGTTTTCTGAAGTTTTTATATTCGTTTTATTGCCATTCAACTTGACCTACAATGTTAAACACAGCTCTCAGCTCAACGGCATCTCACAACCGTTTGTTTGGGCATCATGGTCTCCTTGACATTTGAAAGAACATACGGTATCACTTGGCGTCGATCTGTGCGAACGATGTCGTTGAGACGTAATAAGGTCAGCACATATCCCAGCATTTATTTATCAAAAATGAATGCCTCAAGTTTTATATGTCCTTTACCTGTATTGTCGCAAAAATTCGACAATAGAGGTAATTGTCGAATTTGGTTCGAAACATAGAGTTTACATCCGTAATTTCTATGTTGATGGCATGAACTCCACGCCACGAGCTTACCGATGTTGGTGTTGAGACGACTCGCGACGGCGACTTAGGTGACTAAACTGGCTCGCTCTGAAACTTTTGAGTGCTTGTCTACTACTCAGAGCCATAAATGACCATGTCACGGGTTCGTATACAATACTATAGTCCAGTCTAACTAGGCGACGACCTTTGCGGCTTTTTGAAGCTGCGTAGTCCACAATTTTCTTTCCTCTTGTACATCTAGTGCCTAGTCTTATTCCTTAACCAGCGGAGGTTTTCTCTATCATTATCGTAGAAAAAAGATATGTATTGTGAGTGGATATAAATATATATATATATATAGGGATGTAGGGAGAGAGATATAGAAAACGCCAATTAATGATGAGGTGGCATCATTTTAGATCGAGCAGTAAACGACATTGCAATAGCGGTGTAAGTTTCGTCAAATGAAAAGCATCAGCTCGTTATTCGTCTTCCACGGCAATAAATAAGCTGTAATCGGGAGACCAGCGTTGCGACTGGCCGTTGGCGACTCCGTTCGAAACTGGTTCGTTTCTTGGGCTAGGCTCGCAGGCTGAGTAATCTGTGAGTGGCAATGGTGAGACAGTATCATTGACGTAATAACTTTCGTCTCTGTGCTTCTTATTGTAGATAGACAGTGTTACGACGAAATTAACCTTGTAAAAGGATCCAAGTTGCGTACTTAATTCCACACAAGGCGATTATGGTGAAACGATTTGGGTCGTTGTCCAGACACATGGGAAGCTGCCAAGTTCAAGTGTTATACATTTAATTAAGCAGGAGAAACGTGGCGGCAAGCCGTGCTCGGAGCAAAAGCTACCTTAAGCGAAAGCAGACTTGCAATGCATTAGTGCCCGCCCGAAGAGAGCGAAGAATGTATACATTACAAAATATTACCTTTAATAGAGGAATCAGTGACGGGTTTTTAGAAACCATAAAACCATTTTGAAGCTTTTACCCTTCACGCTAAGCATATTCGCACCTTTATTATTTCTCTTGGGCTTAAATGTCTACCTGCTCATCAATTTTACCTTCTAGTGACCTCTCAGCTTGCCAATGCGATTATATTCACAGAACCGCCAAAATGGCAGGCAAGTGCAGTAGATAATACTACAGCTTCCACAAGTTATCACGTACTAGCATTGCTTCTTTTTTGAATATACCCAAAGTATCGGTAACCGTCCACTGTTTTATTAGTTTCACTCCATTGGCCGTAGCTCATCGAACAATCGTGAAAAAATGCTGTCTTTAAAAAGGACGAAAATCTTTATAAATCCAAAGGATTGGCCGGAACGCTATAAAGTTGCCCTATAACACTTTTAATTTATTTATATTAAGGTTAGGCAGGCAGAAGCTGATCAATAGGGAACACTAGAACATCTTATACTTTTATTAAAGTGCCACATATCGATTGGTCAACAGCTTGCGTATATTTTCATAATTACATATAGCCTTCTATACTTAGCTAAGGACGAACGACAGTCGCTGGCCTGGAAAAACAAAACCTGAGAACCTCTTCACTGGACGATTCTTCCTTTTCTCTTTCCACTTATAAGTTTATAGTGGTCATTTCTACCCGTCCAGTCAACGTCTAATATAGCGTCTTGAAGCGCACACCATTATGTGCTATAAGTTGTGGCACTCAAATGTAGAAAACGGTTGCGACGGAGCGCTAGATTTCTGCAGATCCACTGTCAAAGATACGCATCGTAGGCGCGAGTAGCAAGCTGATAGGGAATTTGACTCGATGACAGTAACCGACGAGCCAGATGAAATGTCTCTACAGTTGCCGAACAGCCTGAACCTGCGGCTCCGTTTATTCACGCACCCAAACACATATGAACAGATGTAAAGCGCAATCACGAGATACAGGAAAACTAACGGTAGGCTGCACAACCCATCGGGCTGTTGTTCGGCTTGAAATGTGACGGCTGCTGACTGATGGGGAATGTAATCTTTGGCGTCTATAGGTAGGCTGGACAGCTACCATGAGCAAATGCTGAAGATGCAAAGATCAATCGGGTTCATCTTGTGGCTTGGGCGCACTTACCTTAGATGTCTTGTCCATTCCTCCTGGCTATTTGTTAGCAGGTGAGCTTCTAGCACAGCACAAAATATTTCTGTTCGAATGTACCCGGAATGAAACTACATGATATTCGCAGGTGAAAGCTACATGACCGTTAGTTTGTGGCTACGCTATAGCAATAACCGGCGATAGTCAGATCAGATTTTATATGCATTTCGTCTCCCGCTAGCACGATTAATAAGCAGTTGAGCGTTTGAGTAGACGCAGCTTTTCTGCTTACTTTCTAGTTACCTGGCTAAACTCGCCTAAATGAGCTAAATTCAAATGTGGTGAGTTGATTCCTAAAAGGCAGAAGCATTCTTTAAGCAGTGGCTTTTACGTGCTTTAACTTCCGCCCTGCGGATTAATCCGAGTAGCAGGTATTTTTTGTGACATACATTCACTAGATATGAGCAATATAATTATTAAGAAGATGAATAATTGCCATTGATATATTATTTGAGTAATTTTTGGAAAATTTTGTTAATTGCTAATATTTTCTCTTTGCAATTCTAGCGAACAATTTCTGCATTCAAATGCTATATAGTTGGGCAAAAACCTTCTTATTTAGCCCTAGGATTACTGTGAAATCTATTTGCTGTTGAATTAAGTTTCAGAAGCGAGACGAATTGGCTGAATTGAACACCACACTGTTTGACATAATTGCGCGACCTGGGCAATATCTGAACCTTACAGGGAATGATTTGCTGAATTGCTGGGTCAAAGTTTTGGGAATTAAATTCTCTTAAAATCACTTAGCTCTTGGAGGCTTGGTCCTTGATGAGTAGCATGTTGGCGGCTGAGATGTTCACTGTATCGTCAACATGAGGCATGACTATCAAGCTATTCCGATACATGTAAACGCATTTTTACACGTGACCTTTGCGAATCTCAAACTACCGATAAAAAGAGTTCGTTTCTACTTTGCAGGAATGATTATTGTATATTTTGTATTATTGTGGAAAACAAAAACACCATAGTATAACATCCTAGCGAATCGGTCTTTATTCAGACGATTTTACATTATTCTGCTCTACAAAACGTTTTTCTGCTTCTGTGAATGGCTACGCTGAAAAATGTCAATGTCTACAGGATCTTATGCTTAGCCGAACTGCCACAGGACTTTCTGTTTACGGTAGTCTAACACCCTCATCCTGTCGTATTCTCTTCTAACTTGGCACTGCTGCATTAACTTACATGAACCTTGGCGGGGGACTAATTCAACGAGGCTATGCCAGTATCGGTGTCTTTTTACAATTTCTGCCAAGAATTATATTTAAGCGGCTCATTCTTATTTCCGGCAAATAGTTTGCGAATGCGTCATCGCCACTCTACGAGATCGTACGCCACACAAGTACATATCTTTGACAACGAGGAATAATGTACCGAAAAAAACAACTTTAACTACATACGCATCTACACACATATTGAACCATCGGTACATTTGGATAATACAAATGGGTCATAAATAAAACCATACCAATCTACGCAACGAACTCCCAGTTAGCCGTAATTGTCATAAAACACTTCTAGGCTTAGGAAGTGCCACACTTTGAGATCTTGGGGAAATACAATTGTCTAAAATTTTACCGTAATGGATAATTGTAGGCATGCATTCACATTAGAGCCGACGATCCTGCTGTGGCTGCAAGAGTCGACCGTCGTCGAAGTGAGAGCAATCATGAGTGAAACATTCTCGTTTCTGCCATAGTTGCCGATTCTGGCTACATAATTTGACGCGCTGTAAATGGAAGTTCCAATATCGACAGCAGTTGGACTACATCTGATCACAGATCGAGCCGAAGTCGTGAGGTCTAAATGTCGGTGAATAGACCAACGACATAAAATCGCGTCCAACGCAGCGTGTAGATGGTGACCTCGGACCTGTCATTGCCAAACTGTGTCTCGTAGGTGTTTTGAGCTTATTGTTGTCTCTTTGCATATAAAGCGATATATATATAGTCAGCGTAGTAGGATTGTGCCAAACATTGGCCGTTGATCTTGCGTGGCAACCGCGAAATATTGTCGTTAAAGAATTACAATGGGATTGTAAAAGAGGATGAACTTCGACTGGTGAACAGTGTCGCCTGATCGACAACGACGAGCTTGAAAATAACGAGGAAAAAGGTTACCGATGTACAAATCTGTGTCTGCCTGTAGATCGTTCGTTGTTTTTCAATCGAGATACCACTGCCACCTGAGAAACTTCTGAACTATTGCACGTATTCTACAATTGCATTTCGTTGTGCCGTTGCTTGCGTTGTTATTTGACTTAAACACATTAGAACCGTAAAGTCATGCATATAATGTATCACCGTGTTGTCCTTGAATAATGTAGCCTACTACTTGGATCGAATACATTGAATTAAATTGAACTATGTTATTCACCTTGGTTTTAGTAATACTCCTGTTTTATAAAGAACGGGCATAAAAAATTAATTGCGCGATAATTTGATCATTAATCTCGATACAACATTTCATCTCGTCGATATCATGGGAGTACGTGAATATCATCCAATGACATGTGAGCAACATTATAGACGTGTGTTTTAAAAAAACACACGTCTATAATGTTGCTCCCAAAAGTTTTTACTCTTCGATTTAAATAAGGGCAAATGAATTATAGCGCAATTAACACCAAGCGCCTGAAATGATTGACGATGTTTACTTGGTAGCAATACTCGGGTAGGTGAACACTCATTTCAGCGCAATAGCAATAAATCTCGCCAAATGTAATATCGTCGCATCATTGGGGATAGTTCGCCAATTCGATTCCAGTCATTTCGTGGCTGATCTGGATCCAATATCCATTCGCGGCTTGAGAACGATAACAAGCCATATTAATCGAAAGCGCAAAACAGCTTTTTGCGTGGGAAATTTTCGATACCGGAAGAAAGCCCAATTCCAGATCCTGGTTTATCCAGAATGACGTGGCGGATACTCGAGGCGCATAGTCGCTTGCGGTTTATTTCTTCCCAAGATTTTTTTGTATGCAACCCGACGCTAATAGCAAGGCGATTACAACGAGGCAAATTCAAAACTTCCCTGCTCTCTCAGGTAACGCAGACGGCAAGGGTGACGTCTAGACTTGCTATTGAGCAGCCACGTATGTTCTTCTATACTTCGCATAAAAATAGATATATGTTAGTCTATTCAACAAATATTTGGTGCGTAATTTCATGCGCTATTAAAATTATTTGTTGTCTTAATTTGCCTTCTATGTTTATTATTTTCTTCTACTTGTGTATTAAAGCTCTAATGCGTTCAGTGGACCTAAGCTGTTGCGGCAGCAGTTTAGGCGGCTAGATAATGGAGTGTTTTCTGCGATGACTAGACAGTCGCATCGAATCTTGCTGACGGTACGCACTTGTTGTGCAAATAATTCTGTGTACTATGATAGGTCAAAGTAACATAAGAAGCGGTTATGAGTTTAGAACGGGAAGATCCTTTAATAATTGATTTGGTATCTCAGATTATTAAACAATGGTATTTGTGTCTGTGTATATTATTTAAGCCATAGCTATCAGCGGCCAACAACCTGTACAATGTCTAGCTGTACGCGAACGAATTTTAAGCTAAACCAAAACTTTTATGTCAAGCGCATGGACCAAGAACCACCATTTGACACCATTGACTAATCCTTGCGTTGAATGACGTTTTCTATAGCAACCACATAGTACGCGTTCTTCAAACAACTGTTGGGGAGCACCGCCGTACACTTATCTAGTGGAAAATGAAACAACCCCCAATGTTCCACGATATGGACATTCATGATAAACACGTATGGCATGCAACAAGCACCAATATTCTGCAATAAAGTTTTTTCAAGATCTCCGTGTGCCAAAGCGCGTGTTTTCAGATTTGGGATCCGAATCGTACCCAGTCGTGTGCAATAGAGATACAGGCTTCCACTGTGTATCAACTTGACACGCGCTATATTATTTTCCACCACGCTGCTAATCTGTTGGTATGATAAGAAGTTTCATTGTCTTTGAGTAAATCGTCATAGTTGTTTGCAACCGTAGTTGCCTCGTACGAGTCTATCCGCAAAACCTGAGAGCTCAAGATTTTTCTGTCGCACACTTGACTCTGGCCCGGAAACCTTTCTGTGGATCGCCGGTTTTAGGCTAAGAAGTTGCAACCATTCCAGGCTAAAGGGTACTTACGTTTCTGCAGCTGATAATTCACGACAAGCAACGATGGCTTCGTTGCTGGCGCGCTCCACTTGGCATATGCAAAGTGTTGCACTCGGAAATTCGCATGTATTAAGGAAGAGAAGCTAGTTGTGACTCTGGCCTAATAATTGCAACATTGCACTTCCGTAATGACTCAGCAATACACTGTACAGGGACTTGTGTGTGGGCACCGGCGCCTGCCATGCTAATGGAACTCAGTTTTTGGGTAGCTTGGTTGGTGTGCTAGCTCATGAGCACCAAATGTGTTTCACTTGGGGCTTGATTATTTTTGTTAACTATTGTTGAGACTGCGTGTAATTGCTCACAGGGAGTCACTATATTGGTTTATTAACGAAATATGCATATTTGCTTCTAATTGTTCCGTGGTAACGTCTGTCAACGAAACACACCGGTATATTTTTATGGGATTTCTGTATGATAAGTATAATGGAAACACTGTTTAGGTGTTCAATCGCGTCTAAATCTTCAGTCTAAATCATTGGAACAGCACGGAAAACTTTCACGGTGTCGCCAAGACCCGATATTACGTGACCGCAATGGTGCTGGGGTAGAAGCCGAAAAAGTTAGCCTCCCCAGCGATGAAGGCGCAGATAATGCACACGTACATTTGTACACACCAAAACTTACATAGATTAAAAGTTCTGACTACATAAACTACGGCGGGATGTAAGTTCACATCCATCTACCCGTGCGGCCTGTGGTGTAATAAAAAAATATATTCACTATTTGTTTACTTTAGTCCTCACGATACAACATAAAGAATGTGTCATTATACTGAAAAAACGTCTACATTCGACGTAATTCATAGCAAACTTAATTGAGACTATTGTCATTTGAGTTCCCGTTTTAAATTCCGACGCGTCCCTTCTGTCTGAAGCACCAGGTTCAGTGAGTTTTCTGCTATATACACAGTAGTCCATTAAACGATCCCTTATTTTCTTATCTTGAATGAATTTAAGCTTTTGTTTAGCATATACACATAAAAACAGTATTGGATACATTGCATGCCGTGCGCCTAGTTTCGAACCAAGTTGATCAAGTGTGCTTAAAATGTTACTTAACTACGAGGTTAATAAAATTAGTTTTTAAAGCAAACAACAACAAAAGCAAACAAAGCACAGAATTCGACAAGTACATAGAATGTCAAGGTAATTCACTTTTATACCATTTTGGTCAGCCACTTGGAGGATGCTTTACCTTAAATATGTGGCTGGCTATTTCTAAAAGCTGATATAAGCTACCTGAGTTTCTGACTAGCTATTAGATTCTGTCAGAGAGTATATTATGTACCTCTCGTCAAAGCGGGATCGGCTGTGACTTTTGATATCGCATGGTGTCAATCGATCTGTATTTTGTGGGACAGTACAGTTTTGTATAATGTTTCTGAACGTCAGCCCGCCGGTTGGGTCACAGACACTATATATTTTTAATGAGAATAGGTTTGGCGTCCAACGCGAGCCGATGACTTTATGGCGATTATCACTTTCTTCAGAGCAATTATCAAGAAGGATAAGTGCCCTCCAAATGGCAAAATAACCGCCTTTCGGCAGTGATTTCTGAGTATTTAGTTGCCTCTTAAAGAAACAGGTGTTAGAGTAAGGGCTTTGCTATCAAGGTTATTCTTCTGCGCAAGTATGTTTCATGTAAGTGATTTACATCGCAACGGAGCATTGCATCGAGCAGAACTAAGATATTCTGAACTTACTGTTGTCAAATTTATTCTACGTGACAAATTAATTTAGGTCTGCGTATTTAAATTCCAAATGAGAATATACCATTTGCGAAGATGCTCTAATAGAAGTGGCTGAGGCTCAATATTTAATACGCTATTCGCCAAGCGGCGAAAACTAAGTTATCTGCACACGATTAAATCTCTATATTTCCATCGAAATATTGATTAAAAAAGGAGCAATAACGAAAACTATGCTTAAGCGAGAACTGCAATAAAGGTTACGACGATTCGACAGGCTTTACCATCTTTTTTCGTCGTCGGCAAATAAAGACAACGCGAAGTGAAGTAGTCATGATATTGTCGAAAGATATCGGCACGAATTGCACGTGACATCATTAACATTACTGATGTCCAACATACAGCACCACCCTCAAAGCGTGATGGTAGTTGCATCCTCAAATCACGGTTGCACTGGAATGTTGAACGAACCAATTTAACTCAAACTTGCTGAAAACTTCCGATGGGCACTGGAACGCGAGGAAAGGCGTTTTAAAAAAAGCGACATGCGCAATTAATTTGTAACGCGCTCTAGTATTGCTCAAAAGAAATTTCTGCAAGGAAAATTATAATCGTAAGCCTCTACAGCAAGGTAATTCACAGGCGGATTTTGAAATCCTTTTAAAAATTTCCGGTGTCTCAGTGTCTACAAATATCGTTGTGTATTTTTCATTTTGCCCATATTCAGAAATCAGTGAGATTTAGTATCCTCCATTATTGTCAACAAATAAAATGTAAATTGCTGTCTCATACATTTTTTTCGCCCCACGGAAGAACGATGTCAACAAAACATTACTCTCCAACCGTTACGCGCGATGTCTCTTAGCTCATTCATTTGGTATGAACAGGAGAACCGCGATCTGCGACTGCTCAAAGTAGCTGGCCTGCCCAAGAGTTTCCCTACGGTCAAGCAGAAGACGAAGACGAAGGCCAAAAAAGGGAAGCAGTGGCCGATTCAGATTAACTCCGTTCGAGCCATTCACAATGTTCCGTGATGATAAGCAATATTAGACCACAGTCAAATCACTGTTTAGCGAGTTCTCACTCTTTTTAGATCGTAATGTAAAATTATTAGAAAATGTATGAAAAATCAACGTTAGCAGACATAACAAACAATGACATGTTAATCGAAAGTGTAGAAAAGACATCTTTAGCTTCCAGCTACAACAAATGAGAAAAACCGCTAGATTGTTCAAAAGGCAACGATATATTTAAAACACAGATCCTTTAAATTTTAAGCCAAGCAGACCTCAAACTAATCGGCCTATCAGCAACTTACCACGCAAAGTTGACATTATCTGATTGCTTAGGAGCTGGAGATAATTGTAATCTATACCACATAAAGAGCCAAGTAAATGCAATTAAATGTCAATTATTTGATCTGATTAGAATATTTGTGACTTTGCAACGATTCTGCGCAGTTCTACACCCCTGTTTCGCGTGTTACATTTGAGTTCTGTATCAGCTTTGACAGATTTAACAAACGAATTCATTCTAGTAAATAAAAAAGAATTTGTACTATCCTTCACAATGACGAGAATTACATATACCTTTTCTTAGTTGCTATCGTTTTAATGAGTATCTTTTCTATTTGAACATATTGCTAATTTATGTGAGTCGATCAGCTGAGTACAAGGTGCCGGCCAAATAGCATGATATATATTTTAACCTAAGTCACAATCAATATACAACTAAACTTTGCATGAACTCTACTTACATTTATTCGCTATGGGATTGTAAGTCTAACTTCGTCGTATTGTCGTTGTATTCGTTGTATTTATCTACACTACGAAAAATATATCACTAAGTATAATTGACAGGCAAGCGAATGTGAATTTTCTTCGAAAAACGTTTATTAATCATTGGTTTCACAAACAAATTTCATTCATTGATTTGCCTATTTTCAAGGCCCACAAGTTTTATTCGAATAGTACGCAATAGGCTCAAAAATATCTCCTAAGCCATCCGTCTGCTACGCCTTGATACTGATTTTTTATGGATGACGCCTGTGCTAGATTTTGAATGAAAGTTGCTTAGTGGTTCTAGGTAGGCCACCTGGTCTTACTCCCGGAGGAAGGTATCGAAAAATCTGCTACAGCAGTGTCTTAGATTCTGTGCATTGTTCGTTTCACCGCAGCTGCAATTTTTCATTGTGAACAAAGAGTAGTTCAGTATTTAATGACGCTCCAGTGACTGAATTATTAATCTTACCAAACCGAGTAAAGCGATCCGTTTTCCTTAATGGTCACGTATTGAATACTGATACCTTGTACCACACTCTTACTGTCATATTTAGGTTTTCATAGTTGTAGTCGAAGGTAGGCAACCAAAAACAACCTTGAGATCTGCTTTGTGGGGTTTAGAGCAAAAACACGACGATTTTAGAATCGCTCTTTTTTAGCAAACATTTTTATTTTCTTGACCCTTCCTCTGGACAAATCCGAAAACATACGTTTTTAGTCGAATGCACTTTTTATATACTTACTCATGAAACGCTGTATATCCGAATGGTCCCTCTTTGCCGTTCCGGTAAAATACAGGTACCAGCAAACAGTGCCTGTACATTCAGTTCTAATATTCAAAAGGAACCGTATATCACTTAATCATGTGCCCGCTATCCGCCCGATACATGGTTTCACGTAATATAACTGTAGATCCACTGTGCAAATTATCCATTTCTCCCAATTGGCATTTTCCTATTTCGGTGGTCGTTACTCGCAAATATTCAGCAGTCTCTCGGTCATCAGATCACCTTCGAATAATGAGAAGTGAGGTAACTGTCGCCACAAAATCACCTGCACGATCAAACTAAATATTTAAAATATCAGTACACCACGATTGAGCGTCGATTATCCCGTTAGACGAATGATTTTACTCCAAAAAGTGTGATTTTTACGTGCATAGCGTTTGCCACCAATTTGGGCTATGTTATGAATTAGCAAATAGAATACGAGAAAGTTTCATCGGTACGCCCGTGATACGTGCATGGTTCGCGCGGTATTCCGCGCCGAAGGCCCAAAATACTGTCCTTCCTGTGGTGGACAGCGCTGTCGCGTGCGTCTTTATCTTGCTTTGGGCAAATTGTCAACATAAAATCGGCGAGACGCACGGCTTACCTCCTCGCCATGGGAGAGACCCACGCACGGATAAATGAAACCCCGTTGAATTGGAACCGCTGTGTTGCCATTAGCGGCTGGAGAACGGTTACGTGCTGGACGGAGCTCATCATAACGTAGACACTATGAGAGGATAATAGCTTTTCTCTCATAACACAGCAAGTGATTAAGTAACCTTCCCTGCTGTTCACAATGCCAGGGCCCGAAATCTAGTCAGAGCTAAAGTATTTTTGTTTCAGCATCCGGACGTCAAGAGCGGAAGTGCCACCCAGCTCGATCTTAGTAGAATGTCGCCTTTAAGTGAGAGTGCTTTGCCGCCACTTCATAATAATAATAATAATAATGATAAGGAAATGGAAGGACTTTTTAGTGGCCGTAAAATACCGTGGGAAATAAAAACGTATGATTATAGATCCACAGAGGGATTTTCACGGAATGTGTGCATACCGTTAAGCAGCTTCGTGGTGCTGAAAAGGTGTCAAGAATCCCGTGCTCGTTGTACGTGACATTAGGCACGATAAGGTATGCATGGTGAGGATGAAAAATATAACTTAATCTCTAATTACCAAACTTGCGTTGAATACCAGCGGAAATCGCCGTGGCTTATGTACCATAAATAAATGGATGTAACAAATGTAAGTTATTTTACTAGGTGGAATTTAGGGCAGCAGAGGAACTATTACAGTGGTAATTAAATGGCCTCAAAATAAACGTTACGTACGCCAAAACAACAGTTTTATGATATCTCCACGTTCGCCAACAGATGATATAAAAGTTAGATGTTTTGAAGCCAGATACTATCTCCTAAGAAACGAAGATCAGATTTTTTTAAGAAACGATTTTCAATAGGTAACTATGCAGTAACATATGTTTCGAATCGAAATATCACATCCGCCTTCTTTATAAGCCGCGCACGTATATAAAAAAAAATTAGAGGTTTAGTCCTGACTGTTGGATGTATCAATGTTTTATGCGCAGTTGAACAAAGAACTCCAAATAGATGTCGTGTGTTAAAAACGGGCAGAGAAAAACGGATAGCATGTTCGGATTTTAATTTAAAAAACGAGTGGACAGCTTAGAGTATACGGTAGGATAGGCAGACAGTTTTCTGTCTTATGTTTCTTACGAAAGACTGCTTATCTACTTTTGCTCCTGTCCGGACTCGCCAATCGAATCGTATTTTCGCAATTCAGATTCATGTTGGTGTACATAACAGCTTTTTGAACCTTGAAACGTTCGGATGTAGTAGTTTAAGGTTGACCCCATGGGAGATCATCTCAAGAGAACGATTTCGTTAAAATTGTTTCCCATCCGGCTGCGGCTAGGTTACAAGAATGACTAAAACTATTCATAATGTGGTCGACGAACTTAATTAAAAAGAAGTGATTACTATAGCGCCAGGTAGACTTCTGTAGACTTCAAGTGTCGAATTCCAGTTGCTCTGCTGTCGTGACTGGCTGCTAAGCTTAATTCTTTGCGGCGTTCAAGCCTTCTTATGGATACATTACCCAATCCAACTGTAAGCAAGGTTGAGTCGTACGAAAAAGCCATTTATTGTGCATATCGGATCGAATAATGCTGTGATAGTTTTCTTATGCAATGCGGAAAATCATTGTTGTAGATTTCCTGAAATGTACAGCTCACACTTACAACGGAAGGGGCCCTAAAGGCGCATTAGGTATTGGTAACGAGTCGAGCTCGGTGGCTTGGTGCATTCGTATGCGCCTTGCGAGTGGAGGAGACACGTAGGTGCACG
>MNPL01004472.1:0-17567 GCA_002081605.1 Tropilaelaps mercedesae
ATATATATATATATATATATATATATATATATATATTGACACAGCTAAAAATTTGCCACGCACGTATTAGGACTACCTAGGTCTTTGTGTGATCTTTGTTT
Organism: Tropilaelaps mercedesae; assembly: GCA_002081605.1. Classification (NCBI taxonomy): domain Eukaryota; kingdom Metazoa; phylum Arthropoda; class Arachnida; order Mesostigmata; family Laelapidae; genus Tropilaelaps; species Tropilaelaps mercedesae. Next base: position 102 of record MNPL01004472.1, read on the forward strand.
TGATAGTGGACTACGTGTAACGAATGAACGTTTCACGTGGCAGGCTTCCTCAACAGATGCGGCAAAGACACAACGGTCTGCACTTTGAGCGCATCGTCCGGCCAACGTTGAGGAATTTGTGTAATCTAAATTGTGGTCTAGCCTTAGAGAGCTAGTTCGAGAATCATGTCGCGCCGTTGTCGCCAATCTGTAAGAGGCACTTACACTTTCCGGCGTGACTCGGGAAGCATAGAGATTTCAAATGCATCAGTTGGTGAATATGCTCTTTATATGTCTTACTCTTAGATAGCCGACACGCAATGGCTTAGAGAGTTACTGGGTGTCGGTCGGTAAAGCAAACCTGGTGAAACTTCGTAAGTCCAGACTATGTTTTCATCGGCATTCCCGAAATCCGTGTGGGTGTTTCGATTATTGCAATCCTCGTTTACCGGCTATCGGTATGTTGCTGCTCGCGTTCACACTAGACGTCATCCTTCAGTGACTTCAAATCAACTTTTGTGTAAGTTTATACGAAATAACATCAGGATCATACTGACGAGGAAACTAATTCCCCGTTTTTCCCATTCTTTTATGCTTTCTTTTAGGACAATGCAGTCTGAACGGTCTCCGCTCCTCGGGCCGGAGTCGCCATTTTGTCCGCCCGACCCCGGAGCGTCGGCCCTGGCACCACCGCCGCCACCGCCGTATGTAGAAATAGAAACGATTGACACTGTAGGCACGTCGGCGGATTTTGTGAGATGCGACGTCTGCAGCTACCATATCACAAAGTCGTCCGCCCAGAAGAAAAGGGTGATCACATGCCCACGATGCAACGAAACAACGGTATCATCTAGTGATCAGTCTTTGAAGGAGCTGTTCTCCAAATGTTGATTAACTTATATGCTGAAACTGACGCATCAGAAAGGCCATTAACCCTCTCGATTGAATCCAACATTGACATATATCGCCGGTAACAGAATCTACTCGGAATAAATGGAAAGCTACACCCCGACGTGTAAGGGCGTTTTCTGCCGCTGTTAGCTTCTACACGAAGATGGCACACGTTTATGTCCTGTCCCTTGGTACGTTACGTTCTCCTGTAACCTGAACACGAACAATCGCGCAGCGTCACTCTTTCGTCAAAATATACACGATGATGTCACAACTTAGTCACGTCGTTGCTCAAAACGGAACAGATATAGCGTTACAACGTCCATACCTTGTGCACCTTGCACCCTTACACCGTAACCGTTAACGACGACCCTACCATAAAGTGCAGGCTTCCGTTTGACTGTCTACATTTTGACGTTCCAGGCGCTGCGTGAGCCCGAAAAAGGGAAACGATTTTTACGCTGTCCTGAGTGTAACTGTCTTATGAGTTTTAACAAGAGCTCTCATAAAACGATATGTCCCAGAGACACGTGGTGAGTAGTTCTTGATTATTCCATACGAACAGATTCAGATAGGGCGTGCTGAAGTCGAAGCTGACCTAGACAAGTTTTGCCAACGCCTTGCAACGTTTCTGCGAGGTGTTCTGCTTAAATTGTGCTTCACGCCAGAACATGAAAGGAAAGACGTACTCATGTAATAATGAAACGTCCTGTACCAAAAATCGATACACGAAATATTTGTTGCTGAATGGCACCGGTAGAAAAACAATTACTTTGAGACGAAATGCTCGAACTTCAGGTCAATCGAGTGGTCGGTGTAGGAAAACGTGCCCAGTCGAAGTCGTCAGCCACTCGTTGGGCATACAGCCAATGCAACGAACAATCGTAACGGGTATTGAGGCGCATTGATTCGTAGCAGACGGAGATAAGCCCAATATGGGGGTTGCTGCTGAGTTCCGCTTTGGGCAATTGACGGCCAAACACAAGGAATTCTATGAAAGCACGCCTGGAACTAGCAAAACAGACCCATGTGACGCTCTCCAAATAGGGAAACCAGTTTATAATTTTTCCGCCCTTTGCTTATTACAGTAAAACGACGATAGACGTCAAAACTGGAAAACCTGTAAAGAACAGGAATCGAGCGTCGAGTAACACGGCGTCAGAGAGTATAAACGCGGAACCTCAGTACCGCATCACGTGTGGACATTGTAGAAGTTCGTTTCAACAGGTGGGAATTATGCGGTCCTTTTTCTTACATTTGGATATTTGTACTTGCTGACAAAAAAGAAAACATGGAAATTCGTCGAATAGCAATCATAAAGGTTTTATCGTACTAGGGTTGTTGGTTCATTTACCCTCAAATCTCCATTTGGATGGCTCAAGCGACGTTCAGCAAAGACGCGCGACGATTGAGGTGAAATATTTTGTGAGCGTATCTGTGTATCTGAAGTAGTTGCTGGCAATCGTATCCTCCAGTTCGAGTGTGCTTGAAGTGATGGTCTTTATACTCCGGCTGTACGTTGCACTACGGCTCGGATGTTACGTAGTTGTCATTCGAGGCGTTAATCTTTTGTGCGCTTACGTTCTAGACCGCTTTGTCGACGGGAAAACTGCGATGTCCCATCTGCCGGAAGAAATCACGCCTCGGTGAAGGCTCGGGGCGCCGCGCAGCCGTCCCGTATATCGGGTTAGGCTTGGTATGCATCGTTCTATGCTTGGCCTTGATGGCGCTGACGCTGGGCTTGCGACATAACGCTGGCTATTGGTACATCTACCTGCGTGAGTATTTAGCACTTACGTCATACTCTAAGCGTAACTGTGGCGTTGAACGTGACCTCGATGCAAGCGACCACGCATCACGCCTCTCTCATTGGGACGTCAGGGTATTCTACCGAGTGAATGATTCTTCTTCATCTAGCTGAACTGCACCTCAACTTGCCCCTCAGACTCGCTCAGTTCTGCTGGAGTCTAATGACCGCGTTGTACTTCGATGCTGTTGGATTTCAGTGCTCCTAATCATGGCAGTGGGACTCATCTCCTACGGCCTCTGGTGTCTTTGCATGAGGCAGAGCAGCGTAGAGGTGACCACACAAAACGTCTGATATCGAACGACCAAACAAAACAAACGACATTCCGGAAGCCTTCGCGTTCCAAACAAGCCCGCCGTGAACTTGTTTAGAGTCGAACCTAGATAGCCGCCGTTGATTTTCAAGAATGTCGAACACGAGTATTTCACTGTACGTGACCCGTCTAAACCGCGCAACTCCAAAACGATGCTCGCTCGTTAAAACTTGTTTCGTCCAGCCCACGTGTACGCCACCATAGTAGCAACACGAATGAACGAAGTTTAGACATCGTCAACTTCGTAGTCGACAAATAGCCTCCCATGGGCATATCTACAATTTCATTGAATTGTTTTGGTGAAGGGTCGACATAGTTAGTGAACTACAAAGTTGTGGGCCGTATGCATTGGATGCACCCAGAGAGAAAGAAACAACGAGCTATGACTATACATTAACGCAAGCCGCGTTTAGTTATTGAGTATGATTATTCAGTTAGTTGGAAGGTGCAGGTAATGAAACCTTTCTATGTTGAAAAGCCTTTTTGACGCCGAAACGATTCATAGGGAATTATCAGTGGTGTTATTGTATAATTCTCTCACGCGGTGTGTATTTATCCAGGGATCGCGCACGGTACACAAATGTAACAAGGCTGTATGTATAGGCTTTCGGTGATACATCGGTCCAGTGCATACGTTACTAAGCTATTAATACAAAATGTCAATAAATATACGAAAATTAAGAAATACAAGCATTTTTTTTATAAACAACGCCACCTTTAAGACACGTGCGTCTTTATTACTATTAGAATTACTATGCACTTCACAACTCTTTATATAGTTTACTAGGAAAGAAGGAATAGTAGCTCCTAACCCATGCAACGTCACATTTCGTATGCTGACGAAAACAACCACAACGTTGCTCCTGCTAAGCTACTTCTAATGGCAATCAACCAAGATGGCCTGGAAGCACAACTTCTCAATGTAATCATTTACCACTGCCCTCACGCAGGCCGACGAAATTTTATACATACATACAAGCATTCTTAGTACTTATTTTCACAGCTTCCGAGCACTAAATAATCGACATCATGTGATAAGTTACTAAACCGACGTCTTTGAACTTGATGTTTACAAAATCTAAGGACAACGCCGCTTGATACGGCAACGCAATTTCGGATCTAGACAAAGCTGTTCCGAAATGGTACAGTTTCCTCATTTCTTTACTGCACCCAGGGCAACTATCCCATCTCCACCAAGTGAACACTGCCATGGGGCAAGATTCAATGTGACTTTGCTCCCAGGGAGACGCACTCACCAATAGTACTCGCACAGTGCGCTCACGGCGCCGTGCCTGTGCGCGCGTCTCCACCCAGAAAATGGAATGAAGAGGCATAAAACGGACGGGTCTAGCTAACAGCATGGCCGATTGTGGTGTTGGATTTGTGCAATTTTCCATTACTTTTTTGGTTTGCTTCGGAATTATTTTCCGTCGTTGTTCTGCGCGTCGCTCCACCGTTTGCGCCTGTTCGACGGCTGCTGTCGGTTTTTGGTGAGAAGCACTTTCGCACACTTTCGGAACTGTCGAACAAAGAACTCCTCAGCGACTCTACATGGAGTGTCGTTTCTAAATGCTGCAGAACTATGGTGAAATGATACGCTCAGAAAACTAAGTTGTCCACGGATGTTGCCAGCCGTATTGAAGACTCTGGGAACGTATTGTAACTCCGAAAAGGCATCATGCGAAAAAAGAAACCGTATCCTCAAAGGACTGACCGAAAGAGTGAGACATAGCTGAGGAACAACGTTACCTCTAGCAACCAACGTATAGTTATAGCGTAGACGCCAACTTTAATTAGAACGTGCTAAGGATCAATACCAACGAAAACGCCGTGAACAGTTCGGAAGGTCAACTACGGTACGCCGTCAGGTATTTTCACGTATTTCGTACAACAGCACAAGATTTTCTAAAAATGACTTAAGCTCTACAACTGCATGAATGGGAGAAGACTTGAGGTGCTGAGTTCATCGAAAACCAGACCTCACCCCTCTAAGCAAAACTTTCCTTTTGCATATCAACGTTTGTTTTTCGGAACTATGGCACACATACGCTGTCCCAATTAAAAATCCTTATGCTCAAGATTCGTCCACAGCTAAAATGCACAAGGACCGCTCTCGCATCGCTTGGCGAGGTTTCAGTTCGGCCGGCATTCTGCGGTTTGTACAGTTCATACAATACACATAAATACATCCAAGAAACAGCCGTTTAATCCATTTCTCCTCAATCTAAATGTCTTCTCTCGGCAAAGGTTGCTCTGTTCCTCACATGCTTTTTTCCGGGTGGCCTTATTCTGTATGGTCTCTGGGGCTATATGTACAACTTAGCATGTGCTGCGATTGCCTGTCTTCCTGTTCCCTTTGTGGGCACACTCCTCGTTCTTAATAGGCGTCCGGTTACACTTAATTCTCCGGTTAACTCTTAAAAAGCGCCGGTAATCTACCCGACAGTTGCTTGTGCCCCTTATTCGACACAACGTGGACAACTAGGGCAACCCATCTCAGGGCACGTCTCGCCCAGAGAGCTCTTCAGACTAGCTCACTTTTCATCAACGAGCTACACCCTAGCGCCCTATGCACATTCATACGCACTAGCATCCGCACACACATACACATCCACACATATGCACACCCATAAACACAAAAATGCACCCAGTAGCTCTGCGGTGAGCAGCTTTATACAGAGCGCACGGCAGTTCAATGAATGCATCGCATACACGCAAGATTCGCGCGTTATTAGGCCTCGCGTAATTCTCCTATAGCACGATCGTTCCTCGTGCCCGCACAGCGCCTTTATCGAATGACTGAACATCAGGCAAACAATTCTCTGAAAGCGTCAAGTGACGTCCAGCTCATGCGGAGGAAGAAGGAGTAAAGCGGGTAAATGCCATGCGCGTGGGCGTTGGAAGAAAGCACCGCCAGTGGCACGAAGGGGACGCGCGGGACGAATTTGACATTAATATACTACAGCGGTAGCCGTGTAATGGATACGGCCACGTGCTTTAAGCCGAACTTAGCCCAGTACTTCGCCTCATTCTGAGGGATCGGCGGCAGCCGAGAGAAGGCCTGAGAAATTTTCCGCTTGGTATTCTTTCTCGAACCATTGTTATTTCTGCTGCTAGCGCTCGGACGTCTACCAGGAGACTTGCCCTTCGATGTGACACGTGCCCTTGGACGAGCCTGAAAGACAGCGCACGACAAGGAAGATAGATGGGTCGGTAAGAATTTCATATGGATCTGTAGGATCCGAACAGGGTTTTCCTGTAGCTCTGAATCACCGGCCCGACATTCTCTGCAGCCGTCTAGTTGAGGGAACATTGCCTCGTGCGATGTTCACAATCGGGGGACTATAATTGGCCTAGCGCATCAATCTCCTCGTGTTTCCATCACAATGTGGCATTCAGATGCACAGGTATATCCAAACAGTACACTGAGAATCACGAAATAGTTCTCACCATCACTACGCCCCCGCGCTGTATACAAGTTTCTCCAGGAAGGCCTACGGCCGTTTTCTTGCGAAATCTTGGCGCTGGTCGCGTCCATGAGGGCGAAGCCGAAAACTGTGCTGGAGGCGTCGCAGCACTGCAGCTGTTCGTTCCACTCAGTTTGTGCGTATCACGATGCACAGTATTCGTTTGCGATCGCGGTCGCTCCTGGCTCCGAGGCGATTCGATGTCCCCTTGACTTTTCAGAAATGTCCTAAATCGATTGTGTGCCGAACTTCGAGCCTTCTTCGAGGATGTGCGTGACTTCTGATCTACGGAACTCCTGCGCTTCGCATTCAGACCTTTCAGCACATCTGGCATCGGAAGCTTGTACATAGCTTCGTACCGCTCTACGAGATCTACTTTGCTGGGTGACGCAGTATATCTGTATGGCCTAGTCGATTCGGTGTGCTTCGTACTCTGTTCTCGGTAGCATCGCAACAGCTTTTGTTGCGCTTGATGTGCATGCCGCATTGCACCGCCGCCAGACGGACTCACGCAGTTGTGGAGTCGAATGCAGGCCGTTGCAACATTCAAACCGTTTTCGCTACGAGTTACCGACGACGGTATCGGGTTGGCGTTTGGTTTCGCCTTGGGACGAAGGTCGCTCCAGCCTAAATCGGAGCCTGTTCTCTGGCGGTAAGCGCGGCGTACTGTTGTTGCCGTCGGTCTCTGTTCGAAAAAACAGAAACGTTATAACACCTGCAGCCGTCGACTCTGCAATACGACTAGTAAGTTCGTCCCATGATATTGACGGTAAGCGCTGTCTATCTCTCTGTGACTGGATGAAATAATGAAACGAAAACCAAATGAAATCTTGGATACGTTTAATATCGATGGAATTAACAGAACCATTCATACGCTAGTAGTGAGTGTAGAGAAAAACAAAAGGATAGATCGCGCGGTTGTTGCTTTGTGCAATCTGGAAGAATATAGTTGGTAAAAAGAAACAGCAATTTCGCGCGCGAGATCCACACTTACACTTTCCTCTTCAAGTCGAATTAACGAAACCTTCGCCTTCTGATGACCATTTAGCTTCGGGTCACTTGCAAACTTATTCAACAAAACTTTGGTCATTATGTCCTCCATTACAACCTGCCATTAACCAGAGAACCAGAGAGAGGTAAGAAAGCAGATCGTTAATGCTATTGAATATATATACACGTGCTTAGAATGGAGACGACCAAACAGCGCACCATCAATATGGCTCATCATCAATATATTTACCCATATAGGTCAAAAATCGAGATGTTAATTTGCTCGTGTCAATAAGTTCCGCAGCCTTCCGACATAGCCAACTGGTATGGCAAGGCAAAAGGCTTTTGATACGCGCTCCTCTCGGTGTCCGACACTGCCATCGTCTTACAACTCACCTGACAATCCCTGTGGACAACTTGTTTGCCATTAACTTGTACGCCATTTATTTTCACGCCTTCATGATAGCGGGCCAAGGTGTGTTTCTTATCGAAGCTCAGGCGCGGCTTTTTGAACTCGTCCGACCGGACCGGCGATAACGCGTGGAGCGACCCGTTCGGCGTGAGCAGAGCAACTTCGCTGCTGGCTCTACGGCGCTGCTTGAGTATGCTGACTGTCGGCGTGGAGCACGCTTTCGGCGGGAAGAACGAGTTCTTCAGGTGAGCACTCGTCTCCGGGCAGGATAAACGGCTTTTCCGACTGTTTACGTCCGCGCCACTAGCAGAACCTTGTTTCGGCGAGCGGCCATTGCACGCAGCCGCCTTCGGTGGAGTGGTTAGTGGGCGGCTACGAGAGGTGGCGGAATGTGTCGCCGAACTGATGGCCGTCGATCTCGGACGGGGTCGCGGGCGCGTAAAAGGCGAATTTCCAAGCAACGTTTCTCCAGGAGACATCGCCATTGCTATACGCGACGCAGAAAACAGTGACGAAGCCTTAGAAAGAAGCTTTAGCATGTACATATGCTAGGTAGAATGTGTATATGAATAAAGCTGATTGCTTTGGTGTAGCTAACGAATATAAATCAACACGAATAGAGATACACAGGAATCATTGTAGTTAATCTTGACTCATAATGAGCAGCTGCATCGCAATAGTCGCTACAACTCATTTCACCAAGTACCCTGTCTAAGGCAATCAGCATTAGCTGTTCCGCGAATTAGCAGTCCGTCGCAATAATATTGACGCCGTGCCGAAAGACATCCACAGCGCTGCGTTTTTTGCAGCAAAGCCGCTTTGACCTCATCATGCGGTTGTTCTAGTGTTAATGTGTGGGGCCCAAATTCCGATCAGTGCGGCAGGCTCGAGCAATCATGATAAACAGTTCGAGGCGATAAAAACGAAGTTTCCATGTCACTGATTCCGGGTGGGTCCGAGGACGAACATCAATTTACAATAAAGATCTGAGAACCATATAAAGTATCAACGGAATATTTAAGACGAGTTATTTGAAGTTCAGTACTGCATATGCACTCAAAGGTCAAACAGTCTTCCTGAACGAGTTCTTGACCGATGATGGCTCAATGAAATGACACCTTGTTTCCTAGTTAAAACATGGCTAGAAAAGTTCGAAGACGAATTAATATCAATCGTCGTTTTAGGACAGCAGAAATACGAAAGAAAAAGCGCCTACAGAAATTCTATTATTTCGGAAACAAATAAAATACGACCACCAGATTTCGTAGCCAGGATGAAACCTCGGACGAACATAAATAAAAATTCTCGTTGAGTCATGTTCCAAGTCAATGATCCAATGTTTCGGCGTGATAGCTGTCGGCGCTTAAAATTTCGGTAGTCCTCACCAGCCGTAAAACACGTTTGGCCCAAAATTGAGCAGAGTTTGTTACCACTGATTTACATTGACGATCTGTCCCTGTTACACTTATAGATACCGTTTTGTTGGCTGCTTAGCTGACTCACCCATATAACATTGTTGTCTATAAGTTCACCATTGGCTTGCTACCCCGACAAGCTTCACTCAATTCCCATTCGACACTCGTAGTAGAGCAATAATAATGGCTTTTCAGCATGTGGAAGCAATGACATTTTATTGAATCTCTCGATAGGACTACAGTTCTCAACAAGAAGTCGGCAAACTTTTCTTACGGTTTCTCCACAGTTTTCACTCTCCCAAAGAAACAGAGGACTCGTGGTCACGACCGCATTACCACAGTTCACATGGGTTATTGTCTCCCTACTTACTAACAAAAATTTAGGGCGTACCTACCCGGAGATGGAATGTTAGAGAACTCAGAATTCCACAGCACCTCAGTAGATGAACGGAACCTTAGCGCCCTTGACACGCACCGGCTTTTACGCACTGTCGCTCTCGCCAGTTCTGCTTCGACACGAGGGCAGAAACTGTGTCCAATTTTCCATGGGCTCAATCCAGGACGTCTGTTCGATGGCGTGAAGAGCGGTGCTTAGACCGCGGTGAACACTTAATACTAACTTTGCATGTTTTGCAAACGATGCAACAATTTAACCGCAACTTGACCTAACGGGTGGCAGTGCCGGTTGTCGCCTGGCCTCTCCTATTCCGTTATGCGTTCGGTACTAGCCGTCACAATAAAGCCGATCGTTCTGTTGACCCCGCTGATCCGGTTGGGTCATTCGTGCATGCATGATGCCATATCGAGGCTAGGTAGTTTTCTCAGCTTATGAGTTTCCTCCATCAATACACGGCGTATGCACATGATCAACATACACCGTACGCCTTGCTCCAGGCCCGCGACAAATACTCGCACAGCAACACCCAAAGCAGTTGTTGACATTCGATACGAATCGAGGGCAAGGACCGCCTCTCGTCTACAACTTATCGCGGCCAACGACGCGTTAGATCACGAGTCAACGCTGGAGGGGACGTAGAGATGGTGAACAACAAGATGTCTATCAGTTCCCAACAACAAACGGCCGACACTTGGCGACCAAACACAACAGAAGGTGTTGAAAGCGCCGTCGCTAGCCGGGGAAAAGTTGCGGGATCGCTTGAGTCGCTCCTGTCCATGTTCCGTCGATTAGTGAACGCGTCGATGCCCGCTGGTTAAAGCAGAGCTGCGTGTCGTATGGGCGACCAACAGTAGCGAGATCTCATTACCGGTCGGCACGCGCACATTCTTAGGATGTACAGAGACACAAAGTTGACGCTTATTTTTCCGTTGAAGATTATAAATTGGTGTGGGTCTTTACGTTTTGTAATACTGCGGATGTTGCCGTAGACGCAAGACTGATATAATGTGTAGAATTCTTTTCCTCCACCTCGGTACAGTATAAAAATTTAGATTTTACCAAACCCATAAACGCAACATACACAAACACAACAACGTAATAAAAACGTTCCTGCAGGAATCGCTGGGTCATAAGCTTATAGATTTCTCTGTAGAACATGACTATGGGGTTCACTAGTCTTGACAGCCTCGCTTGTGCTGTAAATGTGTAGGTTGATTAGCGTCACTATTATGATGACCTGAAATCAACTTTAAAGACAAAATGGGCCACATTCATATCTGACGAGGGTATTTTCTAACATCTGGTCACAACTACGTTGAATTGGCTTTTTGTACCTACTCTACTACCGACTATGGCGGCATAATTGACACTTCGGAGCGCCTAAACAAACTACGTGCTCCAAACTCTCTTCACAGTTCAATTCACCGACGGTCATGTCAGGTGCGGAAGAGGCGTTTAAGATGGCTGCTCCTGGATTGGACATAGGTTTGTTGCGTCGGACTCATTCGAATGCCCGCGTAACGCTGACCGAGCAAGTTTAGGGCAAAAAACACTTGGCCACCGCGTTCCTCTATTGTCGAACGCTGCATGTTCGATGGTAAGGACTGCGTGTCCCATATGACGACTAATCGTGGCCAGCACGCCAGGGGCAAAGGGAAATGAAAAATTTGAATTCGATCAAATCGTCGGAACGCTTGTGTATTGTTTCGTCTCCCGTGTCCCGCATGTCGAGCTCGGTGGCTTGGTGCATTCGCGTGCGCCTTGCGATCAGAGGAGACACGTAAGTGTTCGGGTTCCGAGCGCCGCCGTTGCATTTACATTTATGGAATCCGTCTTACGAAGACATGAAAAAGCGGTACCGTGGACGTTAAATGTTAATTGGTGGTCAGCCTTAAGGATATTAGAGTACCCCGGATGCTAAGTCGTATGTTGGTTGCCAGTCGACTGTTTATTCTTTGCTGTTTCAAGCTTTGTTGATGTAGCCGTTGCATTAGGCCTGTGCGGGACAGTACCCGAGTAGGATCTGTCGTTTACGCTGCGATGATATTAGATTTCACGAGCGGCAGTGTCGCAACGGTTATATCGGCGTTTAGGATGTATTCTGTCCACGTTGGCTTCTGGTCTAGCGCGATATAGAACGTCTTCCTATGTCTCTCGTCTGTTTGGTTCTCTAGTGCCGTCCCATAGATCGTCCCATAGAACGTTAAGACCGTGACACGTACATGAGACTTCGACGTTTTCGACACATTGACGTATCATATGCCAATGTTATTCTAATATGGTTGTGTAAGCGACGTGAGCAACGTGCGCGTTCAAATAGCGTTTTCGATCGTCGTTGTTGAATCAACATTAAGGACTGCCGCCTATATAAGCGTCGTAAGTTTTATTCTGAAGCGTTTGGCAGCCAGTTATCGACGTAGGAACCGACGGGATCTCCATTGCCCACGTGGTCTAATTAGACTCCAACCGACGGCTAATTCTACGATATCAACTATCAGAGATTTCGACGACGTCGTCAACGCTTTTCCATTGTGCTTTGATGGCTGCAGAGAATGGACTTCGAGGATCGCGTTGCGGCACGTTCAATGTGCTGTGCAACTGACAAACGTTAAGTTAGTGGCCCGAATGTTGGTTAGATAAAATGGATAACGCTCAGAGTAAGCACTCTCCGGTCCTGCTTCGGCTAGAATTATGAACGCTATATGGCGTTGAACGCGACCGAGAATGTACGTCGTTGTTCGCAATTTAATTTCCTCGTGTGCTTGCATGTTCAGGCTAAGTGAAGGTCGTCCCGGAGTCATCTGTCGGTCAACACACGAAGCCGTTGTTTGGATCGCTTCAAGCTAGCCCCAGTCCACAGTATGATCTCGAGGCTGATACGTTTAAGCTGATTATTCTTAGCCGTGCCAGAAAATGAAAGAACAGTATTTTACTCATCGAAAGGCGTTAAGCATCTTACGCGAAGCGGCAAATGTTCCGGCACAATTAAACTTCCGGGTACGTTATCCCACTTCGATTCAGAGAAATGCGAGTTCCGCTCCAAACTCGGCTCTCGATAAACTCTTATTGGCTACCAATGTAAATTGGCCGATTTTAACATCTGCGTACGGTCAACACACACCTCTGCGGTGTCCATGACACCCACCCTAATCTCCCCTTCTGCGCGCCCCGCGTGTCTTGATTGATTGGCATTTGAATTTTCGCGCGGCGCCAGTGGCCGCCCGACTTCCGGTTTCGGCTGGCTGACGATTCTATTTGTGTGTATATGTGTGTGTGTCGTGCGAGTGTGTGTATGTGTGTGTGTGTCGGATCGTCCAAGTGATAGGCGCTGCTGAACCAACGGAGGGTGCCTTGCCCGTCTGCGTCGGTAGTGTTGTTCACTCCGTATCTACACATATATATGATTGTGTGTGCTAGCGCTGGCCAACGGCAGAGTGAGGGGACGTTTCCGATTTCGCCCATCCGCCCTTTTTCCAAAAGGTTAGTAAACCAATGCCATCGTCTGGCTCCGGCAGGCGCATGCCGCCCCGGTGCCGACCACCGCGGAGACGTTAGACGCCCAACCATCTTCTGCCGTGCCCTGGCAGACCACGATCGAACATTCGCTGAGGTTTAACGCGGAATGCTCCAACCTACCCGTTCTCTTCCCTCTCTTCAACCATCCACAAGCAAAACCACGACGGTGGAATTTGGACGGCGATCGCCAAGGGGGCCGACTTGCCACAACTGCCGCTGGCGTCGACGAGTGTCCGTTCACTCGATGATTACGCCGTTGTCACCGCTGTCCACCTGAACGCGTAGTGTTCCGGTCTTCGTCCGTGTATGTGTGGTGTGCCCCCCGCTGTGTGTATGTGTATGTATGCACGTAGTGTTAGTCTGGTGGCGCCTTACGCAGGGCCGTGAGAAGTGGCAGAATATTTGAACGGCAACAGTTTAGGTCGATACGCGGCGAACGTTCGTGTCGGGCGTTTGTCGATTGATGGGGAATTGCGGAGGCTTTACGGTGCCTTCCTCCCTTTGACGGTTGACTAAGCAGAAGTCTGGTCTCGTGCACTGCAACCCTTGGTCCGCCCGCGGTACGGATGCCCCGATTATGCCCCTGCCAGCGGATGGAACGCCCGCTCCGGGGCTCACGAAGAGGCGTTGATGGTTTGATTGGCGCCCGAATTTCGTCTTCCTGGTAGAAAAAGAGGTGAAGAAAATTCGAATTCGAGACGCCCCCCAGATCGCTGCTAATTTGCCCTTTACGTAGAGCGAAGACACGTTTGTAACGCAACGGGACGTGGGCAAGGGGTCGAAGGCCCGGCTAAAAATACATATTCATCCACAATCAGAGGAACTTGTGGAGTGGTTCAGGCGACTCCGATGGGGTCGATGCGAGCACGCTTGCTTCTGCTGGCGAATACCGGCTCATAGATTGCGGTCGCTTGAGGTCGTTTTTTCTGTCCCACTTCGGTGATGCCATGCTCTCTCTGTGTACGCCGAACCGGTGGACGTTTCTGGAGAACGACATAACAGCGAGTGTGTCTACTGTCAAGTTAGGCATTTTTAGAATGATCCTATAGGTAGCCTTGGAAGTTCGGCCGCCAAAAGGTTTGGTGCGAAAACGCGCGCACGCCAAACTCAGCTCGACGTTATGAACAGCTGACTTTATGGGGTGTTTTCGGGTGAGAGATTAAACGGTTGGCGAGATTTAGCGCAGTCTGCGCGAACGGGTAGTGCATGAACAGCTCAGCCTAAAGATTGGCGAAATCAGTAAGAGACGCATAAAATGAGTCAAGGTTGAACAGCTATAATAACAACAATTCGTCGCGGCGTTTGTTCAGCTTCTACGTCGCTGTATATGGGGACGGACGGGTGCGTAGGTGCTAATATGTTCCGTACTGGCAGGATTAAATATAGATATAGCGGTGTTGCCAGACAGTTACCTCTGAGTTACCTCGCTAAACAGCTTTTTACGGCAATTACGAATCGGTTATTGTAAGCAGGGTATCCATACTATATACGGAAAAAATCCTACATTTAATGCGAGTACCTGATGGGGACGCTAGTGAAAAAATAGCCCTAAAGATGTTGCATGGTTCACATTTCCCAGCTTTCACTGAGTTGTATTGGGCGACCGTGTCTAACTTGGTAAGTTGAACCTGACATTTTCCCTTTCTTGAGTTCCTTTCGTAATATTGTTAACCTCGTGGGATGTTTTCTAGGGTTGCCGAGACCTCATATGGCACGAACACGGCCCACATGGCTTCATCATAATGAAATTTTTATGATTTGTGCCGTTTTACGAATCATAATTGTGAGTTTCGCAACTAGAACTACGTAACAAAATGAGATTTTGCAAAGTTCTTATTGCCAGTCTCAGTGCTAGCGCGATGAACATTCTCTGACTTGTGTTAATATATAGACGTTAAGGTGACGCTGTATTGCTCACCTGGAGGAGGTCGTCCTCTGAGGACATTAGTTTTCAACGAAAAGCTGGCCTAAACGGTAACATCTAGTTTTTTTTTTGTCTCTGTATAAGCGAGTCGCATGCATTGTTGGCCAATCGTAGATATAACAAGCGTCGATCGCTTATAGCGATTCGTCTTTGTCGAAAAAGCATCCACATGGCAATCAGTTTGTACCAGGACCTTTATACTTGTACTTGTATTTTCTTTACTACGCGATTTTCTTTCGAGAATCGCTTTTTGAGAACAACCTAAAGTTACGCTAGGGAGATGGAAGATCTGATATATGGAATCCCTTCCGAGTACGGTCTTCGACACAAGTCCCGTTGATGGTGACAGCTGCGTTCATCGACGCGCCAGCGAAGGCCATCAATAGAGTACGAAATAGCAGATCATAACTTCTGCCGCCATTTTCGTTTAATAGCTAATCTGTTTTCAACGTTTGTACTTCGTCTCTCCTTTCAGAGCATGTTATTATGGAGATGTCAGGCAAAAACCACGACCGAGGCCAACGGCCCTATCACAACGTAGGTCCATTTTCGTGTACTGACATGGCTATGAGTGTATGACATGTATGCGATAACGTTCGTCTGAGTTCGCTCAAGTGTTATATCATGCGAATGAGCGTTCGTATCTAATTCGCTCGCCTTCTGTTGCAGAGTCAGCGCGGTCTACGGCCAATGAGAACGCCGGAACGAGGGTCGCGGGTCGGATTGTCAGGTGGCGGCCCCCACAATGCGTATGACCATTTCGGGTCTCATGGAATGTCCTCACGCCCGCCGGGACCCTACCCTCCTCATATGCGGCATGCACAGAGCCCACATGGACCTATCGGAATGGGTCTTGATCACAATTCGGGCCCTGGCAACAGGTCCATGATGCCGCCGCCGTCCCGTGACAATGCGCGAGGACCACCGCCGCGCTCTCGAGAGGAGATCGAGGCGCTGTTCAGCGAACATCGCATTGTCGCTCTCGATCGGCCTTCACCGATGTTTCCCAATGCCAAGTGGTTCTGTCGACTATGCCATCAGCACTTCAATCAGATGTCCGTGGGCGAGGAACACTGCCAGTCGAACATTCATCGGAAAAAGAAGGCAGCGCTCGACCTTCGAAAAATTGTCCTTGCGCTTCCACGCAAGCCGGAGCCCCGGCACGCCACTGCCCTGGAGACCGAGCTCCAGCGCGTTTTTACGAAGTACCGAATCACAAAGGAAAACCTCGACAAGCGAAAACAGCTGGTCAATGAGCTCGATGCGTATTTGACTGAGAGTCTGAAAGGCTCCAGCCTGCGGAGTATCGTGGATGAACGATGGCTCAAAATACAGCTGAATCTACAGGGCAGCTCGCTGAGCGGTATGGGTCTGTCAGGGTCGGACGTAAACGTCGACCTCCATCTACCAAAATCGGCCCCGACAGACGTACAGGCCAAGGTATTTTTCGAAATCCTGCACATTCTGGAGAAGTGGTCGTGTTTACAGAAGGTCGAGCCGCATTTCAATCAGAAGGTGCCGAAGATCAAGGCGGTGCATTGCGCGACAAATTTGCCCCTAGAGCTGGGCCTCAGCGGAACGCTGGCTTTGAAGACGAACCGCCTTCTAGCCGACTACGCCTCGTTGGACAACCGCGTCCTGCCGCTGGCCGTATGCCTGCGGTACTGGGCAAGCAAATGTCGACTTGACGATCCGACGTTTGGCACCTTGCCACCCCACTCGTTTCCAATCCTGACCATCTACTACCTACAGCAGTGTTCACCGCCGGTTGTGCCCTGTATACACGAAGCATGTTCCTCGGCGGCCGGGACCACCCCCGCTTCAGCACCGGCGTTGGACCCGACGACCGCCGCGACCTCAGCCGACGAAACGGCCAACGGCAGTGTGCCAGCAGAGGAAGAAGAGTACGTCCGGCCGGCTAAGCTCAACGACTGGAAGTCGGAAAACACCGCCAGCCTGGCCGAGCTGTGGGTGGGAATGTTGCGCTTTTACTCGGCCGAATTTAAAATGCGAAAATTGTGCGTTTCGTTACTTAGCCGCAAGAAGATCCTGCTCTCGTCGCGCCGCTGGCCGTCACGGTACATCGGAATCGAGGATCCCTTCTGCAAGAAGAAGTCCTTGTCCCGAAGCATGATCAGTGATCAAGTCATGACGTACTTTCTCATGTGCCTTCGCTCATCCGCCCTGTACTTTGCGTAAGTGGAAGAGGCCTTCGTTTACGGCGCATGCTTTGTGTGTGTGTGTGTGTGTGTGTGTGTGGGTGTGGGTGTGTGTGTGTGTGTGTGTGTGGGTGTGGGTGTGTGTGTGTGTGTGTGTGTGTGGGTGGGTGTGTGTGTGTGTGTGTGTGTGTGTGTG
>MNPL01004473.1:5931-45299 GCA_002081605.1 Tropilaelaps mercedesae
CCGGGAAGGTCCTTGTTGGTTTTATTGATGGACGACGAAAAATCCAAGGGTAAGAAACTACTTGGCTGGTTCGAATCCATGCGATACACGAGATTAGGATTATTATTATAGAGATTATATGCGATACGGTTATGGCGACCTAATACCTTGCTTTATACAATGTAAATAAAAACTAAAGAACCTATCTAACCGATCTAGTGTAGCCAATAGTTAAGCTGGTCGTTGTATACTGTTTCGAAAATATGTCTTAAACTAAATTTTTAGCATTCAAATATACTTTATTCCTACATTTACTGCCGTAAACCTTAGCTGGCGAGCAAACAACTTAGATATTTGTCAACTAGCAAGCAAGGAGAACCTGGGAAAAAACTCACGTTCTGGCACCTGCCAGAGACAAATGGTCCGAGATAGAGTACTACAAATTGCCAAAATTATACGCGTCCCCAGGTTTAGGCATATGAGCTGTAGGATTTTTCAGAATGTTCGATCACTACTAAAACTTTCATAGATTGATATACAAAGCATATGCAGTTTAGACAAATCACTTCTACTCACCTTGTAAGTGCTTTGACGTAAGCCTTCTGACTCTCATTGAGGTTGATACCTCCGTACGTTACTAGGATACGGTCTGAACCTCTGCTTGGTAAATTCGAGTAGTTATTAATAAGATATTAGTTAAGTGCACGGCTTACGAAATGTTTTTTTTTGTTACTAAATGCAAATGAACTTCTTAAAACCCACATTCAAGTTGGAAAGTTGTTCCCTTATTAGTTTGATAGCTTTAATGCACATTTAAAAATAGTCTGAAAAAGCTTAAAGGCAATAGAACTAAAAATCACTTTGAGCTTGCTTCAAAACCTATTTAACACAGGTATAAATTCATGTTAATGAAGCAGAACCATTACGCGCTATTGGCTCTATATAGCCTTCAGTTGAAAATTCAGTTGTATAGTACCGCACTATGGCTAAAATGGTGTAATTCTAGGATACACAGCATGTAACTAAGCTAGTGCTTAACACTGCGCAACTAATCTAATAACGCAGTTACTCTTTTAAATAACGGGTCTAACGTTGTCCTGTATACGTACTCATCCAAGCAGTGACCTGCTGTTAATATGTGACGTTTTGTGAGCAGTGACCCGGAACATCTGTTAATGCCATCCTTTGAAGTGATGTGGATATTCACGACCCAGGGAAGCTCTCCTCTGCCAGCACGGATACCATTAACGATCCGCGGCGCCAACGAAATGCCACAGGCTTTCCGACCAAGCCAAAGAATCGCATTGATACCAGAAAAAGCATACGTCGAATGTTAAAGTATATGTTTTAATATACAATGTAACTTTAATATCTCTATAAGTATATATTACAAATAGTGGTCCACGAATGAATAACAGAACAGGGAGAGAGAGAGTGTGAGGTGAGGGGTGGCAGAACGCATTCGTGAATACAAATACTACTAAACCGTACCATTCATAGAAGCAACTAATAGCAGCGAATTTGTTGCTGAAGGTGATTAAGAGCATGTACATCTGTCGTTTGTATAAATTATGAATCACCTAAGGATGTGATCGTACACCCGGGTAGCAACAGTTCAATCTGGAAAAAGGGAAGTAAGAATGCCGCACAAAATGCTACAAAAGCGGTCATTTACGAACTAACCGGTATCATACCACCTACGTTTCTACGTTACCTGCTCCGACTGTGAACCCGATATAGCCTTATTCGACTCCTAAGTTAAAATTATCCTCGCTGCATAAAGATCTGTACACTAAGGCCTCCAAGGACATTTAAATACACACACGGAAAGTAATCATATTGCGATAAATATAAATAATGATGTTAACTAGATCAGCATGCAGATCAATTATAGTCAAAAACTGTACTAAGTTGATCTAGGGCTTTCTAAACATATCTCTCTTACCTACAGAAGCACATCACACCAATTATCGACGCTATTTTTGAAACACACTTACTATACTATTACGAAGTAACTTAGCCAAGGAAAGGCTGAGAGGGCGAAATTTTAGACCACAAGTGGCCTATATCCAGAAAATCTTAAGTCTTAACACATATATCTACGCTTATTAAAAAAAGAAACTGCCCCAATGAAAATTGAAGTATGAGCTGAAGATAAGTTTGGAACACATGGATGTAGACCATTTGTGCTGGCTTACGATGTGACATTTCATTATAAAAGAATACTAATATTAACGATATCGTGCTGTTTTAAGTTATGTCCTCCCCCTGTTCGTTAGATCTAATATAGATATATCATTACATGAATAGTGGATCAATTTTGGTGGTGAAGCGTGGGTTAAAGCTTGAAGTATAAGAAAATCTGACTCGGGAAAATACGATAGATACGCGACAGCCGACTAACAAACAGTGTAAACAAGACGAATCAGCTCACTTTGTGTATTAAGTAACTGAGAATCGCAACGAATTAAGCACACGCAGCAACCGGTCACAATGAGCCTGTAAATCACACAAAAATTGAAATTTTCTAGACGCTTGCGTTATTGAAAACAGCGGTCATGTGGGCCAATCCAAGTAGGTTGCTATGTTACCAGATGAAGTTCTTCTTCACTGGCGGGAATTTTTGCACCCATGAATCGCGGTAGGTTAGAGGGAACAGCTTGAGGTGTTGATACCCATATCAAAGTTTGAGACAGACGCATCGAATAACCTCTTTATGAATGCATGCTTTTTCATAAAGCACTCGTTAAGTTAGGCTAAAGATCGATTGCATACGACCAAAATATTGCGTAAAGTTTTGGTACTGAAGCCTCTTTTTAACAAGTAAAAATGAAACCTAAGTCTTGCCTCTTTATGTAAAATCTGGTTTATAATAAAAACGAGGTAAACTTGAACTCTATTTTTGAAACGTAAAGCCTGTAATATCATATGAGTCCTTACATGTCCAGCAAAGTTGAGAATTTACCTATAGGGATAGGATGGGTATTTAGGATAGACTTTTCAGATTTCGTGATGAAGAAAGGGAACATTCTAAACCCTTCTAATATTGGATGTTATGCATGAAAGGAAATCCACTATAATTTTTTTTCATTTGCAGTAGCGATTTTCCCGTAAAATCTCCTGCATAAGAAGATCCCAAGGAAAGCAGAACAGGTATAACCTACGTGCGAACCGTGGCTGACATCGTAGACAGGCGTGTTAACGTGTATGCAATCGTTATGGCGCGCTTCCTATTTCTTCACTTATTCCTACTATTTCTTCATTTAAGAACATTCAAGTGAATCTAAAAGCTATCTATCAGAAAACTTCTCTAGGCTTTCCTTGTGCATGCACCTTTTTCCCGTTCAAGTGTTGCCACCATCAAATATTTTAAGAGCTATTTGTTAAAAGCTCAGCATATCAAATTGTAACCACAGCTTTATCCGAACTTTATGGCTTTATTAACGCATGTAAATATCTAACTGACGTTTTCGACCGTAGGGTACACCTGTACATGTATGGTACGTTTATACACTTACCACGCTACACGATTAATTGGTAGGATTTGTACAGAAACTACATAGACAAGCAATAGTCTCAGCATAGAGTTAGTTCTTAAAGGTGCTTGAAAAATCAGTTTCTCGTATTTGTGGTATTATTTGAACTAATACTTGGAGTGGCTCTAAAACCTCAAAATAATGGAAAGTAAGGATTATAGAAGGCCCCTTAGAGGTGATTCCAAATTGCAAGTACAAAAAAATCGCGTCATTCAAGGTCTCATAATCATAGGAAACAAAACTAATTTGAACAACTGTGAGCTTCTTTCTCTAACAACATATGATATATCTCAAAATCTGAATCTGAACGCTGAATATTTGAACCTCACATCGTTTATTCGTATGGCAATAAAGTAAGCGCTAAAATCCTAAGCTTTCGTATATCACCTAATCGCGAAATATGCACACCCAAATATGCGTATTTGTATCTAACAAAAGCTCTATCCCTAGCAGAGCGCTACTGCCGGGCGTACAGATATAACCTATAATATGTAAACTACTCAAAGAGACAACTTAGTTTTGTTAGACGAAAATGTAAAGAACGAAACGGGCCATCGTAGCTGAGCTTTCAAAGAATTATGGTAACTACTAAAAAGCGAATAAGTAGACTAAAGGTTAAAGTTCAGTGAAGTGCACACTTTTAAATTTGTCAATATTTGTGACTCAATATTCGTCCAGCCTAACCGAAAAGCATGCCTACGCGATAAAGCAGTTATCGTTGGGGTTTTTCTTCGTATGAACAGCACAGCTTGCATGAGATAGACCTTTCTTTCTTTTATCGGGTCATTCTTTGTTTTGTTCAATGCAAATTTAGCAAGAGTCGATCAGCCAAAGACTAACATAAGCCTCGGTATATACGCGGAGTTTCTTTGAACAACATAAGATGGAGTTTCGAACTTGAAACGGCGAGCGTCCTTAAAACTTCAAAAAAGATTCTGCTTCAGGATTTAATATGGATTTAATAGGCTTCGATAATTATAAAAGATTACGCCGTTCTTCTGTCTCAGGCATTGATAAACATGGTGTTCTACTAGGAGAATATTTTTTCCTAATCGAAAGGATATGTAGGTAATATTCATATTGTGTTTCAATTTCGTTATTATTATTATTGTACCCGGTATTGACCTCAATCGATATAAGGCTTTTACACGGAGCGTCAACCATTTTTCTAACTGAATTGAGTTGGTCACACAGATAAATCAACAAGAAGGGGAAAATGGGGTTCTCAATTTAAACGTAGCGCGTTTTCATCGAACTGCAGCGTAAGTTTAGATAATATCGTCACTTTCACCACTCTGAAGTTCAGTTGGGCCCAATAGAGAAGAGAATACGAACATGCTTGTGAGACAATCACGAGCGGTGCCCAAAAAACCTACGTAACATGGTCTCACATGAAGGCACAGTATTCGACACAAATTGATCAAATTTCGAACGGTAACACACCGACCATATTCTTAACATGATGACTACACGTTATGCCTCTGGAAGATGAACGCAACTCTGTGAAGTACTAGAACCCGTCACCTTGGGATATTGGGTGCTAGCAGAACGCAATCAGATCGATCGTAGCCGGAATCACGACTCGGCGTAAATCTATCCTAATTTCCTGACACCAAGTAAATCTCGACGGGAACAAACGACTGAAGTAGGTAACAGGAGCGAGTTGGACGGGGATGGACGACTCTAATAGGGAAGCCAGGCTGTGATTGGACTGTGTCAGTTTTTGCTAATAAGCCAACACGGCGAAAGAAACGAAGGATCAGGCGCCGTTTGTCACTAACTAGAATAGAAGCTGTCACATCTTCTGGGACTCTCCCCCTTTCGCCAATTTTGGAGGATAAAGGACGGCCGACGGAGCTGGTAGAGCATCAACTAGTGGTCAAGGTTACTATGGGGGAAACTATTCTTAGCTATTGCCCGCAAGAAGGGGCATACAGGTTCAATTGAGACTCATAATAGTCTAAGGAACAAGATGTTGCACGTGTTTTATTCCTCTGCATATTAACATACGGGCACGACGGCTATTATTTTACATTAATCAACCTTTAGTGGCTTGCTGAATAATCGAATAGTCGGCAAATCATCTAGAAGTTTTTTAAATGGTTCCGTGAGTCGGCGGTGAGTCGCGATTGAACCCTTATTTACATGACGTTTAGGCAGAGTAGATAAATCAGGTACGCATTGTTATTTTATAGCAGTGATATTTGGCGTTTTTTTAGTTAAAGAAATAGTTGAGTTAATATTATGAACGTAATGATGATTCTTTATTATCGCACGGTTCGAAAAAAATACAAAATATTACTACGTGTTTTTATAATACACTGAATGGTGACCTCTTTCATGTAACGCATGAACTAGACCTTACCCAACTACTCTTTTGTATACTTCAAATCGTAGAGTTTAGCCTTTACCAATCAATTAGCTCATATTTAGATAGTTAAAACAATAGTAGTTTTAAGATATTATATTCACAGCGTGGATCGCAATAAGTGCCGGCTAAAAGTATAACAACGCGATCTGTGCACCGGCAGCGATATGAGGCAACATGCAAATATTTTTTAGGAAACGTCAGTAGAATATACGAATCTACCGATTAGTATAGTCGCAGATTACGCAAGTTAAAATAGCTTTCTACAATTCCGATCAAGTCTACATTAACTCCTATCAATGACTGGACTCTTGTCAGAAGGGCTTAATCCGCCAGCGAACGTAACTCAAATTTCTCGGTCCAGTTTATGCTAAAGACTCAGGCACTGTCGTGCATGAATGGCTAAAAGCTATTTTAAAACGGAGACTATCGAACAAATGCAATTTATAAACGATCGTTCTACGATTATTTAACTGCGCAAGATCTTGGCTTGATTTAACGTAA
Source organism: Tropilaelaps mercedesae (assembly GCA_002081605.1). Classification (NCBI taxonomy): domain Eukaryota; kingdom Metazoa; phylum Arthropoda; class Arachnida; order Mesostigmata; family Laelapidae; genus Tropilaelaps; species Tropilaelaps mercedesae. The sequence continues at coordinate 12,319 of MNPL01004473.1, forward strand.
TTATTAAAGGAGGTATGTAACGAATACTTGCCGACTCCTTTTACTTGAACTATATTGCGGTTTCGTAATACTCTCATTTTTCGCAGCCTCCGTACGTTATATTTGGACAATATACAGACCAACTGACGTTGACGAGTTCTTACCTATTGAACTCTCCTCAGAATTGCTAATGTATATGCTCTACCTCTACCTCTTCCCGCTTCGTCAATGAATACACAGACTCCACTTGTGCGAAACCTATATATTCACTACTATAGGAAAAATTAGGTTGCAGTTTTACTGTAGCCACAAAATGTGGCGATACCTTGCCCTATTAATTTTTTGTGTAATATATGTGTTTGTTTCAAAACATTCATTTTATATAATTTTAAGCATCCGCCAGGGTTCAGCCCATTGGAGCTTTTTAACTCAGCTAAAATCCTCCGTTGATTAAGACAGTAACAAAATTGAAGAAGAATATTGTAAAGTAGACATATATAAATTAAAAGTAAATACGTTATGTAACAGTAAAATTCTTAAGGTGGTCATATTATTTTGCATGTCACTTGTTTTTTATCACATAAGTCTCTATATGATCCTCTGCGACGCGACACGACACTGAGATAAAGGTAACCTCAGTGCTGTGTTTTGGCATGCGCATGATAATTGTATCGCTTGGCATAGACATGTTATGTCAACTGAATGCAAAGATTCCCAGCTGTTATATCCATAATCGATTCGAGGTATACGTATTACCACGGTATATAATCATGTTGGCGAAAAAGTGCTATCTTGCCTGATCAGAAGTGTACTTCACTCCATTGAAAATAGTATGTCTCTAGTCTGCTGCATTTTTTTTTAACACTGGCCTTCCCGCAAGGCATTTGTCAATGTCGCTTGGGGCGTTGAATTGAATTGCAAGCCTAATGTAAAGCAAAATTTTCGTCACTTTATTTTGCATTTTCCGGTGACCCACTTAATTCTGTTTACTAAAGTTTGCGAAGAACCTAACAGCATATCAGCGTAGATTATGTTTTTGGGTACAATGCCTCAGCTGACAGCCACATCTAAATTTACTGCCTTCGATGTTCGATGCTATTGCTGCTTTACTTGGGCGTGTTAGAGAAATTGGTGCTCCTGTTGATGCGCTGCTTATACTTTTGTTATGCTGCGGAATCTTCACTTGAGCTCTTGAATGTAAAGATATCGTGCTCGAAATCATTCAAGGTACCGTGTTCATGTGCGATTTGTGGGTGGTATTGACGAGACCCTGTTGAGAAAATCTGTGCTACGTTTCGCGTTGTATCGGTGATCTAGCGACACAGAGGTAATTTCTCACTGCTTGCCTTCAAAATGTCGACAGTATTTATGCCAGGTAAAGCCCAGCGTTTTGTACTGTGAATAATTGTTATGTGCAGACTTCAATGCCGCAATTCAAACAAATTTTTGCTAAAAACATTTCATGTCATATATTTCTAGTATTACATTGATTTAAACTTCACAGTATTTACTGAGGATTTGAGCTTTAATCAACTGTAGCCCCTAAGATAAACGACTGTTAAAATCAGACGACGTGACAACACACGGTCCAAAGCACAATGCTGTTGAAAAAAGCGTAACTGGCTGAATCATCGAATTGAATAGTTTGTGTTTAGTCAAGTTCAATCTAAGTTTATAATTATGGTTATTCGGTTTACTCGGTAGGTCCTAAACAAATTAAATGAAGAATGCATAATCACCAAGTCTCCACAGAGTCTGTTGATAAAGCACAATAGCTTTAAAATGATACGTATATATCACTATGTAACAGCTTTGGCATGAATCTCCAATTTTACTGAATATCAAAAGTGAACAGAGTGTTTTATTGACCATGGCTCCGAATAACCTACTAAATATATTAAGAAATAAATTGAAAGTCAACAAAGCTGAGGCGTGGCAGAATTTGCATAGCTATGAGTCAACAGCATTTTCAGAGGTTTATTAAATTTCATGGTAAGCTTCGCTGCATTTAGAGGTAACTATTCAAATTTTTGTTTTAATGAGATTTTGCGTGAAAAGAAGGGACGTGTATCTGGAGGCGTGTGTCTTAAAACCCCTGGTGTTTTAAGGTCGTCAGTTACAACCTAAGAGTAAAGGCTGTACAAAGAGACCAAGAAAACGAGCTTTAGTATCCTAGCAGATGGAAAAACTGAGAAAATTATAATGAGTGAGTGGGGTGAAAAAACTAGCACTGCGCTGAGCTTCGGTTTTCTGGTTTATACAAGGTGAACTAAAATCCTTAGGCGGACAATCTGGCTAGAGGAAGAAAAGACAAGACCCACTTGATTAATTGTGGCAAAACTGCAGAAGCTTAGAGAGACGGAATTGGAGGCAGAGACTGGCTGATTTAGTTCAAGCAACGGTAGGGTACTACTGGATGTACTGCATAAAGTAGAGTCATTAGGTGGAAATCGCGATGGCTTCTCGAAAAGTTTCAAGTGACTCCTGCTCACAGCATGTTAAAGTATTGCACTAGTAGATGCGAAGATGCTGGACCCGACTTATATGCACAACATCAATGCAGAAAGAAAATCGTAATGTGAAGGGGAAGACGATGCTGCGCGCACAGGGGCAATTGCCATGAACAAACAGAAGGGTGAGACGTACGCCAATCCTTCTTAAACATCAAAGCTTCTTCAAGCAACCTTGATAGATATGATACCCGGTACAGAGGATCCAGAAAGAAACAAAGAGCTGGCTCATACTGGAAGTCAAAGAGAAAGTGAAGGTGGAAGGGTCTGGCAAAGAAAATCAAGGAAGACGCCAGGTTTATGGCGGAGACAAAGGCAACCCTCAATGGGCCTGAAGACCACCGCTTGAGGACCTCGACGAGACGGTCGCGTAATAAGAGCTGTAAAATGCAACACACAACTTAAACGTAGGTAGAGTCGCGAATGGCTTCTGCATATATAAGATAAAAGCATGTGTGGAAGATGGGTAATGATAATGGTCCACTTTCCGAAGCCGAGGGCTGACGCCTTCTACGGCGTCATGTACCCCAAATACGTGCCATTTTGCCGATGTTTAATGACCTGCCTCTTTGGAGAAAGAAGCTCGATCCTTACGCTTTGTTACGTACCATTTATGCCTGGTGTCCGGAAAAGCTCGTAATGGACTACAACAGGGAAATTGAACATATACTTATCTATTTTAATAGCATATGCATCGAACTTAGTGTGCTCACATTGGTTTCAAAAATCAAAACGAAACATTGTGTCACATCAACGCTTGCTTCAACTAACAATTATAATTAAAATGGGGTATTAACATGTTAAAAAAATGTGTAGAATTGAGTGACATCTAGACACAAAACTTTTTGTTTCTCCTCTTAGATTTGGTATATACTGGCCGCTTTGTGTGCTAATTCACGTGATCACGCTAAAAATGTTTCAACTTATTTATCTTGTTTACACAGAGACCGTGCGTTTTATTTCTGCCTGTGCATATACTGAGGCCTGATGGAAAAAAGGAAGATGGTTTTTAACTTCTTAAAGGCTGTTTCCATCCACAGTGACCTATATTGAATGAAAATACAAAATGAAAATTTTAATGTTAAGACTGGTAAACTTCTACTATTATCGTTAATAGTACTAGCTGATTCTTCTCTGTACCGGTCTTGATATCTCTGCCGCTTGTGGCGTTGCTGAAGCGCCGACGTTCGTTATATAATATAATTCTCTTTTTATAATATATTCTTCCATAATATAATGTAACGCTTTGGCCCTTTATCTGCTGCGAGTTTGCCGTTTCACCGCAGGAAGGCACTGTTCCCTGATCCTAAGTTGTATGCTGAATTACATCACCTTCATGCTGCGTCGACCACTTAACAATGTTAGTTTGGATGCTCTCAATTTTGCATTTACAAAGGGTTTTACCTTTTGGAGGGTTTGGCATTGCAGGGTAGTATTAATAGCGTTTCAACGGCACCAGAAACAACTGTTCATGGGCGTAGTGTATCGAACTTATGATTAGTTGATAACGCTCATTAATTAATATAGCGTTTGACAGATTATAAGTGTTGGTTTATTTGCGGTTACCATGACATGCTTTGACATACCATAACATAGCTTCCACATGTTTTTTTAATATAGTCTTACTAACAGGTCACAAATACCTGGCTTGTGCACTAAAAAAACCTATTTTGTTTGATCAAGTGTTTGTCGCGACCGTTAGACAGATCGACGGCGATGTGCAGCCTATGTGTGTTGATCAGATGCAAATACGATGGTATAGAAACGACAAATCGAACCAAGGAAAAGTTGACTACTTCACTGCTAGAAAAACACTGCTAAAAGGAAGTCGGCAGCTTACTAGATTTACATTTCCACCAAATAGAAGCAATAAATTAGATTCGAATAAATCAAGCATGGTGGGCTGGGAGTGGCTGCTCTATCTATAGCCAAGCCTTAACCTTAGCGTCTCGTGCAAATCGACCCACCCATAAACATGAGGCTAACCTGATGGCGTTGATTACTTAAAAGTATGAAGAAGTTTGCCAATGTATGCTTGCCCATTACTCTAGCATGGAACTAACTATATTATCAAAGACAATGATATTTTTAACGACTGACGGTGTTTTGATCTCGGGAAATTATGCTGCGTTACCGCGATTTGAAACGTCAGCCTTACAAATCTGCAACAAGCATATGGATTACTGAAAATTAGATGCATGCACTGTTGACGAGTGAGTGTCTCCTTTACGGCTGATCCTGCAATAATTATCAATATTCACACCTAAGTTTAGATAACCTAAATAGGTAGCAACTAAGTAGTTTAACGAAGTTAATACAAGCACGAGTCTATAAATGTGAACATCTTGGAGAATGAAGCGAGATAACCCATAGGAAGCCCCTAGGCTTTTTGTAAACCAGAGAAGATTCGATCGAGTTGTATGGTAAAGTTGCTTGTATGGTGGGATCACTTTGTTAGGTAGCTAGATTGCTGAAAGCTCTAAGAGCGTTCGAAAAAAGCAGAGGCCCTGATCAGTCCTCTATAAAGCGCGAAGCTAAACATTATGCAACACGGGATTTCTTTTTGTCGAGAGCACGTTGAGAAAAGATTTCGCAAGTTTAATTATTGCATACAATGAGGCCATATCGAGCGCATTTCCTAGTAGATTACTGCCAAAGGTTCTAATGGTCCACATTTGCGTATTAAAAGAATAGAACGTACACTGAATGCGGCAAAGCGATAGTTGTTATTGTTTAAGACACTATAACATAGTATATGTATTGATATATTGATTGTGTTTTAATTCCTTGCTGAAACCTTTTTAAAATCATGAGCACTACACGCACGTTGTACGTAAATGCGATAGTTGTATATTATTAACATTATACTATTGCCATTATGATAATACCAGTTAAGTTGCGTTGTGCATCCTCACTATGTGGCGCTTTTTATATGCTGACTAGTCTAGCATTCTTCTTCACATGATTTATAGCTTCTAACTTACTCATTCGCCCGTGTATCACTCACTAATTCATACAAACAGAAAATGAAACAGCAGCACGCGAGTGATAGTTGTTTTTAATTGTTTCAATCTTTTAATTTTTAGGAAGGTAATGCTTTAGATTATTCACACAATGCGTGTGACTCTTCTCGGCCAAGAAACAAGTCTTCAATTGACTTTTTTTTGATAATCAGATCTCAACTAGCTGAGACTAAGTCAAAGAAACGAAAAAAGAGGTCTGGTTTTATCATGAAAAACTGAAGATTCAATATCAATTCCTACAAATTATGTAGCGGACACGATTTTAAACGGTGCGAAATGTAGACGATAACGCTCTGTAGCTACGAAAAGGAGAACACAATTATTCACCTTCCTTTTCATTTCATTCCACATGCGAATACATTGGAACACACCCTTGAATATCAACTATGATCGTGTTGAGAGTATCTTTACTAAACATTTTGTTCGAGCCCATTCGAACTGCCACCGTTGTACGGTCGTTACACCCAAGCTAAGCGTGAGATATGATCACGAATGGATCACCAGACGAAGACAAGAATAATTTCCTTCTGACTTAAGACCGCTACCTCACCTCAACGCGCATGTTCCCACTGACGTTGATATAGTCGGCGTGTCTTGTTCGAGACAGTTGTAGCAACACCTCACGATGGGTGATGCAATCTAGTGGTTTGAAGGGCGTCTCCGTTATCGAAGCTCATTTGAATCTATGAACTACGACGCTTTGAGGTGGTTACAGTCTTCGCGCACACCCTCTCAACGTCTCGACTTGCCACCTCAAAGCAGGTTTCGACATCTCGGCGGGAAATATTGTACTTATACACGCCATTCTCAAATCTCATTTTGCTTCTCACCATGACTGTGTAGGGCTGAAGACAGAAAGTCGCATGCGAAACTGGCCGGATATTTTGCTGGTGCATAACTGTCCGTGATCCTTTCACGGTGTGCGTTGCAGATGGTCTCCACATTTGTAACCTGGAACGTTGTTTTGACTGCATTATTCTCGCTCCCTGGCTTATGTCGATGAGTTATGCCGTAATGCAACCCTTACTGACCTTTTTATTAACTGTCTTTTGTTTGTGTGTGATACGTGTCAGTGCGTACGGAAGACTTTTGGAACCGCCATCGCGTGGATCGTTATGGCGGTTTGGCTACGATGCCCCCGTAAACAAGGAGGATGACAGAAATGACTGTGGTGGCGCCGATGTAAGACATAAGCATTAAAAATTTATACTTATTTCACGCACTCGAAAAAATCAAATGCTTTTATAAAGCGTCACGTTTGACTTATGTCGCTTAATAAACGGTGTTGTAATCAAGGCGAAAATAAAAAGTTAGAGTCATTAATTAAGTCGAGCTCGGTGACTTGGTGCATCCGTGTGCGCCCTGCAACGGGAGGAGACACATAAATGCACGGGTTCGATCCCCACCGTTGCACATTTACATTTATGGGACTCGTCTTACGAAGTAATGCAAAAAGCGCTACTGTGAACGTTAAATGTTGGCTGATGGTAAGCCTTAAAAAATAAAATTTTTTCATCATTAATTCGAGTCATTAATTTGAAGCAGTTATAGATTTTGCTATTATTCGTGTGGTAGAGGTTCTATTTGTAAACATCTCTTGCTCGATATAAATCTTTTCCAATCCACATGGCAGATGGCATTACGAATGCATGCGTTGGCATTATAAACACGACCATTACTTCTCCGTCCTGAGCCGTCGAGTTCAAGTACTGTAGCTGCGACATTCTTAGATTGAGACTTGTCTATTAAACTTTATTTTTTCCGTGATCTCTGGGTGTAAGATCGGGGGTCTCAACAATAGTGGCTCTGTTTGTGAAACGCAAGTGATTCTTGATAACATCACCTTTGCGCTCACAGTTTGCTTGGTACGAAATAAGCTATATGTTTGGATGTCCGTGCTGAAATACCTTTATCACCAAGTTTGCACTAAAGCAGAACAATTTATAATTCCACTAGGATTTCTTTCTATTCAAAATATCCATATAAGTTAAACTATTCTATTTAATAGTTCACCAAGCAAATAAAGAACCTGCGAACGTTTTCAAATTAACGGTCCAAACATCGAACTTCTTTCTTACATTGAAGGGTCAGTTACTTCGACGACAAGTTTGCATTTTACAAAAAGTGGGGAACACAATCGTATACATTGACAGAAAAGATTGCGATGCATAATGTGGCCAGTCTTCTCAAATGAATAACTGCTCACATTCTTGAGGAATTCACGATTTAAATACCTCAGCTCCTTCACCCTCCGATAAGGCTATAACTAGACACTCAACCAAATAGCACGTCTACAAGTGAGTCTGAAAGTATCCTCAAATGAGGCTCCTGAGCACATCGAATCGTAACCGGCTCTGTAGGCTTAAATATGCTAGCGTGTTGACGTAGAACATGTGTTTAATATCTATGTTGGAGGTGGGCCTTGGTAGTATTCCATATAGTATTCATCATAGTGGACGTTCCGATAAAAGTACATGAACAAGGATCTACCTAAAACCTGATCTAGGGTCTACAATTTTCCGTCTGTAGCTAAATCACAGACCTTTATATATTGAATATCATTTTTATTTTTTACTGAAGCAGCACATATCAGATCACATATTCTTACATCAGCAGAAAAAGACGTAACATTAAACATTTACCCTACCGGATCACACTATGAGAAAGTGCACCGACAGTACCTAAAAGTGCACCTATTATGCTAAATGCTTTTCAAAAAATATGACAGCTACAAGTTTTCAAGTATTTTTTTCATACATTGAAGAGTAATTACTGAAAATTTTAAAACTGTACAATGTGTTTATTAAACTAAAAAACATAGCGCTAGAATTTTACAAGCATGCATTCTCTAACGCAACTGAAAATTTGACATAACTATTTTCAGTTGACATTTTTAAGTACAGGCAAATAGAGAGCTTATTAATGACGAATAAACAAATCCTCTCCTAAATATAATTCAGTCGCGATTACGCATTCAAGCTAAACGGTTACTAAAGGTTGCTAATAATCGAAAAGCCTAAAACAAGCTTTTTCAAAATCTCCCTCTCAAAAATCCTTTTTATCCTCCTACATTGAAACGCAACGGTCTTTTAAATACGCATCTCCAAACAATTCAGTAAATCATTAAAACTAAAAAATCATGTACCAACTATGAGAGTAATTAAACGCTTATAAACATAAGTAATTTGGTAGAGATAAGCAATTATGATGAAATCTTAACCCCATGTGTGACAATATCCGACTCTTTATCTCAGCGCTTGTGGCACATTAATGGTGGGAACTGTGGAATGTGTGGAGATGCTTACGATCTTCCGGTGCCGCGGCCACATGAAATTGGAGGACTTTATGGAAAAGGTATGTCAGTGATATAGAAGTTACAAGTGCAAATAGTCTGTCTCAGGCGTCGGTGGTCGTTCTAGATTACTAACATCGACATAACAAGGTTCTACATATACTTTGTTAATTTTGAAGTGATTTTTTGTCAAAATACCTCTTATTTAGCCTTACTTAATTGATCCTGTGAATTACTATTCAACGACTTATGCGGTTATGGACACGTGGACTTTGGCAGGTCTGATTACACGGAGCTACTTGCCTGGTGTATACATCGACGTAGAGGTGAACTTCACGCATCATGCCGGCGGATATTTTCAATTCTCTATCTGTAAAATTGAAGATTTTGTCACCGGTACAAGCCAGGAAATTGTAAATGGAACAGCATACAGAAGGCGTCGCGGCTATAAGCCTATTAAGTGCAAGGCCAGGTAAAAATGTTTGTTTGTTTTACGATGAAATATTTTAAGACATTTATAAAATTAGCACCATCTTTATATTACTGTATGATATGAATCAATCAGTGATGAGCTAATCGATAATGACGTAGAAGTACATTCTAATCTTCTACCAAACCAGTAACATTTGTAAAGTGAAAGAATGTCATGTGGTGGTATTTGTACCGTAAGTTCGTTTGTATACACGATTCATAAACCGCAGAATACTGCGCAAAATTATAATGGTTTACCACCATGTGGGAGGACAACCGACTAAGCAATTAGATTAAAAAATACACAAAAGACCTAAAACAAAACCACAACCGGGAACAAAAATGCATACAGAACAATCCTATTATGGTCGGAACTGATGAAAGCATTTCGAAAACACACGACCGAATTCAATATATCAGATCGTTTCTATTGGAAATTGTGGCTGTACTGCTTATTGACAGGATAAACGTACTTAGGTTTAAATCAATTGACAGTGGCTATTAAATTCTTACAGTGCCGAACAAGAGAGTTATTCAATGGGTAACAGCTGACTGCCAGCTCATAGTTCGGTAAAAGCGTAACCTGCGATAATTAACGTATCGACTAGGTTGTTTCAATAGTCTATAATAGCATTGAAGCCTATATTCAAGTGACATTTGTGTGGGTCTATCTTCTACTAATCCATATGAAACACTTGCTACTGCTGCAAATTTTAATAATTTTTACTGAAACGGTTATGGTTATTCACGGATACAAAATTGCCGGTGTTGGGCCCTAGTGAAAATTCAACATTTGGTTTGAGGTTTTGAGCATCGTAGCTGCTGCAACTAGCTGCTGCTGTCAATCACGTAAGATGTTATTTTTAAATGCGTTCGATTACTCTGGACATTTTGATTGACTCATGCATCACTTTGCTACAATACAGAGCAGTCTAAGTTCAGAAACTATAGTGACCCCACATGCCAGTGATTTGTTCGGTAGGGTTCATTCTGTTTTCTATGCTAGTAATATTGCGATTACCTGCCCTGCCTACAGGCGCCCCCTTGACATCGAGGAAACAGATGAACCTCTGTACACTATAGATAATCCACAGGATCACCTTCATCTGCGTGTAAAACTACCAAGAAGATATCAGTGTCAATGGTGTGTGATTATCTGGGAATACTGGACAGGCAAGTAAATTGATTCTAAAGTGTTCGGATGTAAAAAATCTTCGTCCACCACACACATTATTCTAACCGTAACATTCCACCATCATTATTCTACAGAGTAACATTAGACATCCATAAAGTTGACTAGACAATTTATTTTTATATTATTCTGACTTGATTTATTTAATTGCAAGCTAAGGTGTAATTTCCCGCTTAAATCAATCACCCATCGGCATCATGAGGAAGTCTGTGTACGCTAAAGAATACTCGGATGAATTCAATAATTCCATGCTCTACTCATGATTTAATTCTCTGGGCTTCTCTTAGGATCACCATGTGGCTTCCATCAGGACTGCAATAGTCCACAGGGTCAGTTTAAGGCATGCTCCGACGTGAGTATTCTCGCTGATCGCGAAAAGGCGAAATATAAAATTGCTCAGGCTATGACAACAGCTAGTACTTCAACCCCAACTAAGTCACCAAATGTTGGGTCTTCAGATACAAACGATGGTACCGATGGTAGCAACACGATAGCCTACCATTTCAAAAAACTTAAGAAATACGTTATGTAAGTCACAATTTCGCATAAAATATTTTTTCCAGAAATTACACATTTCTCTAGATTGTTCAACTCACTGCTATCAGCCGCTAGAAGGAAATTCTAACTGATAGTAGATAAAACTAACACCAATAGAGGACCTGTTGTTGCAATTATGCATCTATCGCTGGCCTGGAAGCCTTAAGCAACTAATTATCTTTTTAAGTAAAATCTTCAATAAAGTCTTTTCGAATAAATTTAGCCGTAATACCTCGCTTTCTCGCATGCACTTTTCAGAAAACATTTATTAAATATTAAACGTGATTTTAATATAAAAAGAGTAATTGGTGTTTTATGGTATTGATGTTTTCTGTCATATAGGAATGAGCTCCGTCCTTCGTTATGACAATACGCTTTACCAATAGGAGCTATCCTTTTAGCGGTGCTCGTTCTTTTCGTCGGGCTTGCTTGCTTTCGCCGATGCCTCTGCCCCGCACGGCCTAGAAGGGCGCCCAAGGCTCACTGGACACCAATTCCTGCGACGGACATCCGAACTAGCCAGATCTAGGGTTCCGCTTTTGTTAAAAATGCAAATGAAAAATCCATGAAATTTTTCGATGATAATCGGCTTACATAACGAAGTTCCTATATTTTACTGTTCGTAGTGAAAAATTCATTAAAATTAATTTTAACATATTTCTTTCAGTTGTTAAGAATACACGTTTTATAGATAGGGCTGTTATTTGTAATCGGCTTCGATGATAATTATGATAGGATCCTTTAAAATGGCGTGATCGTTACTGCATCCCTCCCTCTCCTTTTTCTCCTTTCTCACTTAAACGGACCGAGATCGAACTTTTGCGCTAATATCAAAAGTTTCGATTAATTTTCGAGGGTACTTTTTTCTAAGCTTGTAATGTAGCAAATAAAGTAGTAAATTAAATATACTAAATAGCTTAGCGAAAAATAACACTACATTTTAATTAGATTCAGTTCTGTACTTTGAACACTACGAATTTATTCATTTATTTGAGCCTTCAACGTAAACGCAAGTTTGTTTGTCTATGACTTAGTGTGTTATCTAAAAACATAACTTCTTCGTGTATGCGTTATCATTTTGTCAGAACAGTGCTGCTAAATACTAAAAAATACTTCGAATTTAAATTTCTTTATTGTCTGGCTTAAGCGTCCGGGCCCTTTAAGCGCAAAAAACCGGTGAAAATATTTTAAAAACATTTACAAATACTGAATATTCCATCATATAATGAAATTTTGTTTGAGTGGCAAATACGCCATTAGGCAATATTTTATTTTATATTTATATAATGCTTATATAATCCCTGGGTTAGTGTTAGAAAGTCTTAATGCAAAGGAAAATATGTCCAAACAAAAGCAATTTTCATTGTACTCAAAAATCCCGATCGCATAGAATTTGCCGTACCATTGTAAAAACCAGTGTCTCCAAGTTGCAAAGCGTATTATATCAAATACGATAATCAAATGAACCCTCAATGTATATTCTTCCCGAAATTACAAAACCAAAACAATATATGGTCAACCTATGGCAATCTATGCTGTAACATAGGATTTCACCTTATAGAATATTGAGATCAAGTGTATACCCTAGACTAACCAGCACAAAAACAAAATATGCTTAGGTATCCTAATAAATAAAATTCTGTCAGTGGTTTCAAGATACAGAAGTAACTGTTTGCTTTTATTGAAACTGATTCGCTTTCCTTACTGCGATACTTATATTCATTGGGATCTCAACTGAAAAACCTGCTTAGATTTGCCGGTCAGATGACGAGCACTTGACATACTCATGCCACATAAATATGACACAAGCATGATGATAACTGAGCTGCAGGTACTTTCGGAAATACTTTACAGCCATTACACTCGGTTATTGCCAGCGAATGCTGTGTAGTGCCATTAAGAGAGGTCGATAACCATCATGGAAAGGGATTCCTTCTTTCCTTCTTAGTAATACCCCGGTGTTTGCCTGGTTTATGCCATTGATCCCGTGCGATATTCTCCATCAAATTTTACTTTGTGTTGATACCCATGTAACAGCTTGTGGTGCCGAACTACTTCGGAATTCGTTCGCTCTCATATCTTTTAAACAAACTCAGGTAAAAAGTATGCAATTCTTTATCGTACGGTTGACCCGAGAAAAGCCGAGCCTGAAGCTCCATACGGACCGATAGCTATTCCTATTATTTAATGTTATTATCTCTATTTCTCCTTATATAGCAATGGTCCGGATAAACAGTCGTCGGTAATGCAGTTAAACAAATTGCGATAAAACAAAGAAGGTTCTCGTTCAAAATCTTTCGATCTAAAAGATGATGGTTTGCTCACGTTGATGTCATAAACAATATATTTGCCTAGTTCTCTCATGCTTTACAATACCTTTACGTTTTATAATAGTTTATAGATAAGGAGTTTGTCATACCTGTAAAGCTCATCGCTCTTCCTATTTTCGGGCGATTCGAACCTGGCAAACGTATATTACTTGACCTTCTACGCGTGTCATGATCGCTAAGGCAGCTACACTTTCAGATATCAACATGATTATACCGCAGACACTCATTGCTATAGCGGTCGTTTCTAATGCACTGCACGCAAGTTTCAATGGCACTCGTTTGAAGGATCTTCAAGATGTCTATGATTTTATTGTGGGTAAGCAATGAAAAATCTCACATACTTACCGGCAAAGTTTTGGCTAGCCTTTAACGATTCCCAACGCTTAAGATAATAATTATTTCTAGAATAAAAAGCACATACACAACTACAATACCATAACGTGTCATATGGATCGGCAATTGCGCGAAGGTATTCAACGGGGACAACCTATGAATGGGCCAAAAAAGGTGATATTCGGTTTAATTTTTTAACGAAAGACAATGTTTATTAGAGCTCGAGTGGTGAGAATTATTACATGTGTAAATTTAGACTTACGCCCGAATAATTATATTCAAAAGATACAAAAATGTTATTTACCGGTTGCCTACAAGTTTTTAGTCTCTCTCTAAAAGACACTCAGAAACCTTCGAGACCTCTATATGTTAACTTGATTAACAAACCTCCAAGTACATATAATATCTCTATTCCTAAACTGAGATATTATACTAAAATATATATTAAACTGAGATATATGAAAGAGCAGCTTCATCCACAAGTGACAAAATATATGCTGGTGCTACGAAATGTTCATGTTATTTTTACCTTTTAGTCGGTGGAGGTTCTGCAGGATGCCGAGTAGCAGAACGTCTTAGCTCAAACGCATCCTTTAAAGTGCTCCTGATCGAAGCTGGCGGTGTTCCTCCGGAATCCAGCAAGATTCCAATGCTAGCAACATTAGCGCATGGCGACCTTCGATTCGACTGGCAATATAAAACCGTGCCTCAAAAAACATCCATGCAAGCGGCTCGAGACAACGTAAGCTGTTTAAAATGCCGTGTTTTTCTCACCATCTCTGCTGTAATGAGCAGGAATGAAATGATATACATAGTTAAAAGTAATTTAAATTAGTTCGCTTCTCTTCTAGAGATTATTCACTTCTATATAACTAAGCTAGCCATGTTTCTTTTAAAACATTAAAAAAGGTCCGTACAATATCTGCTGGTCGCGTATTGGGTGGCGGCTCAACCCTAAATTTTATGGCATACCAACGCGGCAACCGTGATGATTACGACACCTGGGAAGCTAAACATGGGGCTAATGGATGGAACTTTGACGAAGTTTTGAAGGTGTTCAAAGAGGTAGAAAATTCTGATGACTTACTTCTTAGCGGTGAGTTTAAACATTCAATCGAGTAAAAAGAGGCACCCTAAGTCATGTTTATTGATCACAAGTCACTCTGGATGGAGGACATATCAGGAACCGAAACATATTTTTCATGTCTTTATTACTGTCTATCAACCTCTGCTATTTGATATTCGTTACTCAATTAATGCTAACTTATTTAGTGGCCACATCTGTTCACTCAATGAATGACATCTCTAGATCAGGAGCGGATATGAAATTCATGAGAAAAATGGACTCTCGATTTCTGCGGATTTCTACTTGTTGCCATCTCACATTACTAAACATGTCCTGCACCCACTGACATTCCTAATTAATTGCTTTCATTTCTCGATGATATGAATCAACATCATTATATTATGCCCAGGTGCCACATAATACACAAGCTGCGAACGTTTTAATGGAAACAACATGTTTCTATCAGCCCTTTTGCGGTGGAATATGATAACAGATTCACCAATAAAAGTTTTCCCAACATTAAACGTCTGCAGTGTCGTTGTTCGCATTGCTTTGTAGGACTCATTAGTCCTCACTAATTTAAGCTTTAGCCATTTTACTAACATCTCGAGCCGGTGTTCTAGTTACGTTAAGCCAGCCTCTGAACACATGGTCAAATCTTTGAGAGAAGTTAACAACGTTAATGGGGTCTTACCATAAATCGCATTAATTCTGTTGAGGTCAGAGACCCAAAAACCTCTTTTTTGCGTGTTGCGTTACTCATAAATGCAATGGGCTATATTTCTCACGACATTTCATATATTTTTCAAAAAATTTCTGTTACTCGTTATTACTTCTAACCCAAAAGTCTTTACACCCCTTCCGACGGGCTTTCTGGTACTTGCATGTATTGGCTAAATGATAATAAGTTTATCGAATTCTTTATAAATATAATTATGTTATTATACGGATAATTCTTGCGAGGCATTTGGTGTTTGCAAAAACTCGTGGATCTCCTTTAAATAAAAATTCAGTATGCTTCTATCGAAAGGAACAAAGAGCACTCTTAGATATGCGCGTATCGTCAGTGTTGTGTATTAATATTGACTCTGGTTGTATAAATTCCATAAAAATATTACACTTCAGATGAGTACTATGGTCGCTCAGGTCCACTCGGAGTAACAACCTATAGAGAAGCACATCCCATCAAGAACGCCCTTTATTCAGCGTTCACTGAGGAGCTCAGTCTCGACTACAGTGACCAGAATGATGGAAATCATTGGGGTTACTATGACATGGTGGTAAATAGCAACTCTATTAAAAATTTTTTTCAAACATTTTAAACCGATCTCAACTCAAAAATATGCCTAGACATTTTGTAACGGCTGTGCTTAATTGTCTATAGTCAACGACAAAACGCGGTCGCCGGGTATCATCGTTCAACGCGTTCATCGAGCCAAACATTCATCGTCCGAATCTCGACTTCCTACTCCACGCACAAGTTACTAAGGTAATCATCCAAAAAATTAAGATCTTTTTGTGAATTTTACCACACAGGCGAGCAAGAGTATCTATTGGCCTGTTTTCGTAGTTATTGTTTTATATATCGACTTTCGTCAATTTTAACAATCGTTTAAATTAGATCGAAAAGGCAGAAAATACTAATGATCTTCTTTTCGGTGCCGAGTTTCATAAACCTACACATTTACGTGTGTATATGTGTAGAATCTAGCATATTTGTAGGTGACTGTCTTTACCATGCCGCAGCATGACAAAACTTTGGTGCGGATTACAAATTAGTGATTAGGCATACTCTTAACAAGTTGCCGGAAAAACGAGTCTTGTTACGATATATTTTACTGCTGGCTACAGCTGTCCCAAGAGTGGGACAATATAAGTAACGACTGATACTATGGTGTTGGAAAACGCTATGCCAGTAGATGAAATACACGCTCAACGATATCGCTTTACATATTACGTTATACAATATGATACAACGTATAGAATATTATCTAATGGTTACGAAAATTCCGGGTAACTTCCTCCTTTCTAATAAAATGTCTACACTAAACATATTTTTATTTGCGGAGTTGAATCTACGAAGGCAGCCATTGAACAAAGCCATGCGTTCAACTGGATCAAAGTAAAAGACGGCGGTGGGGTGCATGGCTAAGTACTTAGCCAACCCAACCAGCCATTAGAACGAGCGCACAGCGCGCACAGATGAGCGCAGAACTAGCGCTCGCTACTTTAATTCCGTTGGTGGCACCTATGTTGTATATGTTTTGTGTCTTTATGATACTCGAAATAATGCCAGAGGACATAACTGCTAAATGGTAAGTATACAGAAGTATTCACGAAGTAATTGAAAACTTGAATAATCAGTCTACGTTGATTCTAGACAAATGTGTTGTGATCTCCGCTGATAATAATGGAATGCCAGTTTCTAGCATCTATAACATTCGGTGCGCTCTGTGGCAGAAGTATAATAATACCTATAGCTTCCAGAGAGATTTCGGTTCGAACTGTGCATTTGCATGGGTTCAGGCGATGTGCTAACAAATGTTAATTAAAGTACTTACAGTTTGCTATTACTTGTCGCTTAGGTGCTGATAGAGGATGGCCATGCTATGGGTGTTTCCTTCGTTCGAGATGGCATACAGAGAACTGTGCGTGCTTTCCGAGAGGTGGTTCTTTCTGCAGGAGCACTAAGGTCACCACAACTACTTATGCTTTCCGGCATTGGCGATCAGAAACATCTTGAGCAACATAAGGTGAAAATCAGGACTATGCTCCTTATAAAAAATGCGACTTATTACACATCACACATTACGAGGTTAACATGAAACTTGGTACTGTTCAAAACAATTCAATTCCGAGAGCCTGTTACGCTATTTAGGCTGTACGTGTGACCAAGGATCGTCCTTCATTGTCGTCACCCTTTTTCCTTTCCAAGATGTGCAACAACTTTTTCCAAATTTATTTTCACTCAGCGTCGGTATTCTTACATCCTTTAACCGTAATAGGTTTCCACAATGTTATGAGCAACCAGTCTGCTACAGCATATTGATGTCTAACAGCTCAAGGCAAGGAAATTGGAACAAAACATTTGGGTACAACGCTGAAACCAGTTTCAATACCGAAATGCACCGCAACCATTCTTTAGACTACCATAGGAGAAGCTATTTGAATAGACTGACACACAAGGCACGGCTTTGGTTTTTTTAAATTTACTGTTTTATTTGCATAACAGAAGGGAAGAATTTTATGGATATTATAAAATCGAACAGATAAACATTCGAAAAGCGTCGTATTGGCAGATTACCAACTGGTTAACTATTTAGCAGGTTTTGTATGGACTGCAGTGTATCAGGTGCTTACATAATCGATTTGATACTCGTGGAAGGTAAAACTGATCTCCACCATGAGCATTAGAGTGGCAGACTTTTGGTTATCCCTTGGACACAAATTCCCAATTTTTGTTTTTGATAAAGTGAAATGGTGAGCTTTTCCAATCTCAGTTACAGCTATCATATGCTAATAATCTCTGTTCCAGGTACCTGTGGTGCATCACCTACCTGGTGTTGGTCAAAACCTTCAGGACCATTACGGTTACCTTGGAATAGTTGCTGAAATTCCTGATGACGGAATTCCTGACCTAAAAGATATCGATAGCCTACACCAATGGCTTCTGGAGCAAACAGGTATATTTTATGTGGGATTATGTAATTTGAGAAGCAAAGCAGCTCGTGCTGGGACTCGGAAACCTCGAATACGGTACTTATTCAAATACTTGGTCTCATAGAGCTGTATTGCTAGCAGGCATATTTCAGAGAAACACCTCAACTAAAAAAAATATTCATTCATTGTTATGCATCGTGCAAAGAGTGCGTCAAATATTTTGACTGTTAAAAATTTACAAATCATTTAGGACCTTTCGCGTACCCCTCTGGAACCCAGATGGGATTCATGTATTTTTCAACGAAGAACAATGAAAAACAACCTGATATTGAGGTTATACCATTAGCCACGAAAAACCTCCGGTTCGAAACGGATTTACGCCAGGAAGTGAGTACGCATACAAAACAAAGGCATTTGAAGTTCCGTAATCTTCTCGGTCTTTTTACCTAGATGGTAAAGCCATTAGGCTCCACAAAAATGCAAAGTGACAGAATTAAGTTAATCCCTCTATCTTAACTCTCTCTCTATCTTAAATTAGTAAATCGATCTTACAATAACTATGTAATAGATATGGAAGTAGATAATAATTATTAGGCAGTTTTATCTAAAATAAGATGTGGTAGTTGGGACTGTCATGAAAGCAGTTTCAGTAGCAAGCGACCTTTTGTAGTTCTCTCGCATTTCTTTTCCATGAAGGAAGAAAAATGAGCTTGTTTTGAAATAGTCGTTTCAATGGATCGGCTAAAATGTTATGGTGAAAAACGCGATGGAAAAACTTTGTATGGAATGTCAAGATACTTAAATCCACCTTGGTTTAAATCACCTACATTATTTGCGGCTGCGGTCGAACGTCACTCCAGGTGAGTCGTCACATAGCTTACCTGCCACCGCGAATGCTGTACAGCTTCCGCTGATGGCTTTCGACAGAAATGAGGCAACATTTAAATCTTTGAAACCGATAGCATGAGCACCGTTCCAGACCGACTCAGTACGAGTCATGAACCTCTTTACTATGATATATACACGTATATTAGGGTGATCCGATGTAATGCTGAACTAAAAATATATTTCTGCACTGTCGTATATACACAGGTTTTCCTTGATTTCTACGGACCACTATATGATAAGAGCACTCTTCACATGCTTCTTCTTATCCAGCATCCGGAGAGCCGTGGCGAAGTCCGCCTAGCAAACGCTGATGGCGAATCGGCGCCACTCATTGACCCAAAATACTTCAGTCATCCAGACGACCTAGAGAAAGCTGTTAACGGTCTGTGGAGCCATACGTATTAAACTGACTGGCATGCTTTTGTTAAATCTGTCTCCTTAACGGTTTTTAGAAGCACTTACATGTTTTGTTCAGCTTTATTAGTCCTTTGCTAAAAGTGCTAAAAATGCTAAAGTGCGTATATTGAGCTTAGCTGAAGTGTCGGCATTAAATGTTGCTTATCACGTATGACGCATGTGTGATAAGATGACAGAGTGTAATAAAGACTCTAAAATTTGCATAAGCCTTATATAATATATCTTGTTTATTGTTTTGTATCAAATGTATTGGATCCACGAATATTATGTGCTGAGGTATACAAAAAAAACCATCGGTTTAAATTTTCCTAATACTACGACTTCGTAGTTTTAAAAAAATCGTTTATTTCACATTCGTTCGAACCGTGAGTCAAAATTTTATTTATCATACGGCCTCTGTGGGGCGTGTCAATGCATTTGTTTTCACACTGCACCAGGTGGGCGACAGCTATTGCGAGTTATGCGTTCCGACAAACTTCGAGCAGCTAATATCACTTTGCATGAGAGGCCGATCGCTACTTGTGCTCATTTGCAGTTGTTCTCTGATGATTATTTACGCTGCCTGGCGACCCACCACACCATCGAAGTATTCCATCCCTGTGGAACCTGCAAAATTGGAAAAGCGGATGATCCACTGGCAGTGGTAGATGAGCGACTACGGTAAGTCACCGTTTTGCATTGGTATACATTACAGTGTATTCTAACATCGCAATTTACACCGCAGTATAAATTGCAACAAAAAATGAAATATGCAAACAGAACCAATATTTTTACTAGTCTGCGTGGTGTACATCGAAGTATACCAAAGACATGCTATGTAATAAATACATTCGTTTGAGGCACACCTCGAGACATGAGTTTACCTAGATAGGATACGTAACGATTAACTCCACAAACTGAACGTGTCTAAATAAGATTTTTGAAACATTATTAGCTCACACTTTTGCATTACAAGTTGCTCTATATGATCGCAGTGCGTTGTTGAAAGGACTCCTTAACGTCTTAACTAGACAACAAATTATGCAGTACTAGTCAAACGATGTGTATAATGTATTACAGAGTGCGTGGCGTAAAAGGTCTACGTGTAGCCGACAACTCGGTGATGCCCAGTATCACTGCTGGACATTTGAATGCTCCGGCCACTTTAATCGGCAGCAAAGCCGGTCAAATGATCTTGGAAGACTGTGGTGTTATCTCTACAGCCAGCCGGGAGGAACTATAAGGAGCGCATGACCCTCTAGTATTAGTATAGTCCAAAAATAGTTCGTATTAACAATAAGAATTCCTGTCAGTCATAGATACTGTATTTGGAAATCGGTCTATCAATGCATTGGTATAACAAAACTAATAAATATGTTTTTTTTTATTAAAACTATCGAAGATCATTTGTAGTTTTTTTGGAAATGGTTCGATTGTGTGATACTTCCGGCATTCAGCTTCAGAAATGTTATTTTTTAGAATCTGGACGAACGTGCGTACGCCTCGCAGACCGAATGTCTTACGAAAGTCATCTACGTATGGAACGTAACGTTTCTAAGAGAATATACTGCAGATGGTTGCACTCTGTG
The DNA here is from genome assembly GCA_002081605.1 of Tropilaelaps mercedesae. NCBI lineage: Eukaryota > Metazoa > Arthropoda > Arachnida > Mesostigmata > Laelapidae > Tropilaelaps > Tropilaelaps mercedesae. The sequence goes on from MNPL01004473.1 coordinate 33,585, forward strand.
TCCTTACTTTGGAATGCGATGTATTTAGCCTACTGAGTCACAGCCTAAAAAAGTTGATCTCCCAAAAGAAAGGGCAGGGAGAATAGAGAATCTTCCTTTGGTCAAGAGGGATTGGGGACGCTAGGTAACGATAACGACGATGTGGAAATTATTCACATTGATGACCAAAAGAACCGCGGTTATGTGAGGCATTTAAATATGGAACCATATTGGGCATCAAACAACGTCCCTGGATGTCTCAATGACATAACTGAGACGGTATGTGACTTGATTAAATTTTCAAAGGATAAAAGCGTAAATCGCTACCTCAAGGTTGGATAAGATTAAAAATAAATTAGGAAAAGTAAAACAAAAAGCAGCCAAGGAAGAATGCGAAATAGAATCATTTAGCAGAGATGCTGGCGCAACCATTAGGGCACTGCAGGGTAGAGTTGACAACATAGGCGAGGGGTTAGCTAATACAACACAAGAAAGTAAAGCTAGTAGGTTAGAACTCCAACAATTACAAGTGGCTAAGGAAGTATTAGCTAAAGGTTTAATACGCTGAGCTGAGGAAAAGGGAACATTCTCTCATGTCGAGAATCAAAAAGGGGGAAATGTAGGCTCCGCCGCCGAAAACATAGAGTGAGATGGGACAATCGGCATTGGTAAACTCTCTACTAGAATATACGTGGTTCAAAGAAAACTACGTAATAACAAAATGGGTAAAATCCGGCAATATGAATGGAAAGCCACCTAACTCCCCATACGAGGAAGGATCAAAAGAGGACAGGGTCTGTAGGGCTAACGTCATTAAGTTGATTAGAGGACTCTCGAGATTTGAAAAGGGCACTGCCCAAATTGATGTCTGTAAACACATAGAGGTGGGTAGAGCAAAAGAGGGTGGTAGTTCAGAGAGTAGTAGCACTATTATTTTGAAAGGTGCAGCCTTGGGGAAAAGATATAGGTTTATCAACATGTAGTTCGGACCATGATTAAAACGTATGAGATGGAGCTCCCCAAAAACGGAGGATTCTTGGCCAAGGCTTATGTTACAACAACATCAGGGGATAAATACAGAAAACTAGTACGATGTTGAAGCAGGCAGCACGGAGTTAAACTCCTTGTTTATTACCAGTAGAAAAACATCAGAGACAATCCAGACGGGACGAAGCAAGGTTATGAAGGGTCATAAGGTTCTCATTATCAAAAACATGAGAGAGGAGACATATGCCTATAAGTTTAGGAATGGTAAAAAATCAATGTCGGCATCGATGGTCGACAAAAATTCAAGGTTAGAATCACATCATACAACATTCTGGGTAATAACACGAGTAAACTAAGAATAAAGGAACATCGGCCACGAGGCACACAAGATCTGGTTATTGCACTAAAAGACAAAGGACTACTAGGATTTAAAAAGGTAAAGGTGGCTCGACCACAATGGGATATTAAGAACCTACCCGATACGAGTGTAAAGGGACTAGAGTCTCGCTTGAATTAGGTCATGAGGCCAAAAGGTGCAATAAGTCTGCTTCGTGCTATAACTGTAGAACGGATAATAAACATACGGCTGCTTCCCTTGACTGTCCAGTATACAAGACGGTGTTGAGGACAATGAGGGAGGCGAAGAAAGTTAAAAGGCACAGACACTTACACTCAGGACTAGCAGCAGAACGTTAGGGGCCAATTCAAGCCCCACAGGCGTCCCCGGCTAGTTCGGCAACATTTTCAAGCCAGGCCAGGGCGAGGGTTGACGAGAATAATTTCGTATTCCCCTTTGCAAGAAAACGGCGAAAAAGAGGCTACTCTCACTGGAAGGGCGAAAAAGGGCATACTATGCCATGAATAATAACAATAATATAGTAATAGGAAGATAGGGTGACTACAGGGAATCAAGGCTATACAGGAAAATTTAAGTAGATGTAGAGATGGGCATGATCTATTAGAGGTTATAGCGAACAGAGAATCGATTGGACTAGTGCTTCAATCATGGGGCAGCGAAGGCGAACAGAAGAGGAAGGAACCATGGAGGAGCTAGGCACCTACATAGAAGCGTACAAAAAGCGGTATCGAAAGGCGCGTAGGCAATTGCTCCCGCACCGAAGCTTCCTCAGGATGTACTAAGTGAGACGATTTCGATTCTCTTCTCAATGCAGCCCTAAAGAGATGAAAAAGAGGAGGATCTTCAAAGGATTTTAGGGGTACTCCAGAGGCAACCTTGGAAGAACAAGGAGAGGCCAGGAAACGGCTCACACTGGGCAGGGTTCTGGGCACGGACGGTATACCACTAGAGATTGCAAAACTAATCAAAAAGTGAGCATGCCTCCTTGAGAGAGTAGTTAGTCGCTTTCTGAAAGAAGGAACGCGAAAAGTCCCCTAAAACTAGAGGCTTGTTCTTTTGCTTGTCCTAGACGTAAAAAGCTTTCAACACCATGAGTTGGGGAATTATTATAAAAGCGCTTAAAAAAAGGAATTTCGCCACACCTCCGAAGAATGATCTTGTCATACTTGGAGGATCGGAGAGTGGTCGCCAAAGGGCAGGAGCACACGGTTACTGCTGGGTCCCGCAGGGCTCGATTCTTGGATCCTTGCTCTAAAATTCCCTATAAAGACGCGACCAATGACGTCTTGGAGAGGGTCGCCCGATGGATGGACTGTAATTATCTCCAACCGGCGCTGGACAGGGCGAAGGCCTTGTACCTAACAGGCCGGAAGCGGTCGAAGGGAGTCAACTTTGTAATAGCGGGCCATTCGATCCAAGTAGGCGAAGTATCTCGGTTGTCCTCAACAGTGGGCTTTCTGGATTGACACACGTGAGATACGCTGCAGTTGAAGCTCAGCGGGTCGCCCTGAGCCTGACTCGCATCCTGCCAAAAGTCGGTGGAGCGTGAAGGGGCAACCGCAGGCTCTTAATCGTAGTTGCGGAGCTGCAGCGCTATATGCAGCCCCTGTCTGGAGCGACATCGCTTTGCGAAAGGCAAAGAATAGGAACGCCAACGTCGGTCCAAAGGACGCCGGCGATCAGGGTCAGGCGGGCGTTCCGGACGGCGTCTACCGAGGCACCCCTTGTCCTAGCTAAAATGATATGGAGGGACCTGTTAGCGACGGAAAGAAGCTTGCAACTCCTAGTAAGGACTCGGACCTCAAGGGGAGCGGGACCAAAAGGCTGATACCCGACTTCCGTGTATGGCTGCATTCGAGTGGAGAACTTACGCACTGGGCAACCTAAGTAATCTCCGGACACAAGCAGTGCCAAACGCACATGGTGAAGCACACAGGGCTCTCTGTTGTGGTGCACTCCATGAGGCAAGAGGAGAGGCTTGTTTAGCTAGCATCAAGGCTCAAAATAATACTAAATAAATAGCGGACTACATGCTGACGGGCCGTGGGCCGAGGCTACGAGTTGGTGGGACAAGGTTATAGACTTCAAAATTAACAACAAGGAGACTAGGAGGAAACGCTTCGACGTGACACAACAGAGGGAGCGGACACGAAGTGGTCGACAGGAGGTACCAAGCAAGGGGCGGCGTGACAAAGGGACGGCCAGACCAGGCCCTCAATGGCTCGACCCACCCACCCAGGCAACGAAGTAGGTAGGCAACCAACATGTTGTTGCCATCACCCATGTGAAGGCAGGGAACAATTTGAAAATCAGGAGCGTGAGAAACAATGCCTCTTCTGTTCCATGTCTTCAAAGTAATCTTAACGCAGTCTCGAGTCTATAGGGGTTGAGGTGGGAATAGGGTTTTAGTAGGTTTGCAAGTCCCACACTAATCACTGCAGGCCGCCAATGACGTATAAGCGTCAGGCCTTCCCCAAACCCCTCAGAACAAAGAAAAAAGTGACAGTAATACAAAAGCTGCCTATTCGAACTGTATAAGAAATAGATGTACACGAATAAACACGGTATGAAGTGCAGGGTCAGTTGACCATAAAATTCTGAAATTAGCTAACGGTATCTTTCTTCGGGAAATCCAAAAAGAATGTTTCAGAATTTCTCCAATTGGTTAAACGTTATCAGTACTATCGCAAAAGACATGGAAAGATTCGATAATTACATTTCTGTTTGGGGGGCCAGAAACGTTCCAAACCAAATTTGTCCCAAAAGATCAGGTAAAAAAATTATGCACTGGAAAGGGAATGTTTATGCCATTTCGTTGGAGCGAGGTGTTTCTGCCTAGCGTTGCTCTCTGTTCTGGTTATAACGAAGGCATTTTTTTTACTTGTAAGGAGGCGAAAAGTTGACATGGGAACTGGCCCTACAAACGATTGAAGTATGACATTATTTAGCTTATGAGCAGCTTTGGGCTTCAAAATGTTTTTATATAAATACAGGACATTATAAAGTCGAGGTCTCTAACTGTGATTATAATTATGCAAGCTTTTTCTTAATACAGGAAGCGCCATAAGTTACGTACGCAGCACTTCTATGGGATTAAAATTTATAAAGAGAAGGAGAACGGCTTGAACAAATTTAGTAATATTTTGGCCGATGGATAGGCCTTAAGATGTCATTATGATAAAAGGGTGTTAAGTCCACCCAAAACTTTTGCCACCCAAAATGTTTGACGATATCTATAAATTAACTTTCAAAAATATAGATAAGAACTTATCTGGCTTGAAATGGCCATTTTTAACGAAATGGGAACGACAAACAGATCAAGTATAAACACCTTGCTGAGCTATATAAAAAAGATAGCTTATACAAATTAGCTTTTCTTGTGATGGGTCTCAAGATTCCAACGTGAATAGCTAACCAGTTATACAAATGAGTTCTCAATGCCATATATAACGTCGTACACATTTGATTGAAGCTTGTGTCATTATTATTACCACACGTTGTGGTTCTTGAGTGCTATTTACCAAGATACTCACGTTTATTATGCACGTTTAGTATGTATCGAAAGACCATCATTCCAATTAGCAAACGGTACCTCCTGAATACGCCTTTGCGGTGATTCGCAAAACCGCAATACCTAGACTTATCGCGACTTACAATTAAACATTGAGTGTCTCGGAAAGTTATTCGGTACGGTGCAAATCCATCATGTTCTGTGGAGCTCTTCCAAGGTTGTTCAAGCCAATTAGGCTGCCTATGAGAACGCAAAAGCTATCGCGAAAAATTATATTTCGTCTTTCGTCAGGATGGAACGTAGGTATAAATTTGTTTTCGCGGTTTCTGGGATAACCTTCTGAAAAATAGGCACTGTTGTAGGTGTTGACACCTTCGTCAAAATTGCCACCGAGATTCTGGTTATGGTGTCTATCATTATACCGATAAAAATCTTGGATCGCTTCGGTTTCGGACCTCTTGGTCATGATATTGACTACTTAGATCAGTTCTGTCACTCAAACGAATACTCAGATGACGTTTCATTTATGAAACTCCATATACCTTGTTTTTTGCTGTTCCGGCGACTATTTACTGAGTCTTAACTAGGGTAACAAAATTCATCATTAAAGCCAGAAAGCCTACATATGTTGTAGACACACTGAAGTTCATCACAGCAAACAGAATATCTTGACTGACACTGAAACACCACAAAACGAATACTGCTATTCAACCTACTACAGCAAAGATCGTTTCGATATAGGTTTCAAATTGCACACACTCAAGTTGACTACAGGAAGCAAAGGAAGGGTGACACTACTTTCGTTAATTGGAAACACTAATTCCGGTTGAATCTAGGATCCATGTGTAAACAGCTGGTGTAAATGTTCAAGACGCAATCCACCTTCAAGAAAACAACCTTGCTTATATGAGATATAATATGATAGATGATAGTTAAGAAAACTCTCAAGCTCTCCATAAAACAATGACAACTCTCGGGCTTCAAGACGGATTTACTTCGATTACGATTAGATAGCTAAGCTACGCTCTAGTTTGTTAACGGCTTTTTCCGACAAATGTAAAGAACTACTTAACAACTGCTCATAGGCACGACACCTACCATTTAGGTCGTTATTTTCATCCTCAAATGCAAGCGCCTTCACCAGAAAGACACAATACAATTTGAGAATTCCATATTCGGTTATTCAATCGCTACAGGTTCGATTCGATGTGGATTCGATTCGGTGTGCAGACGAATAATGCACACTGTTCCACAAACAAGGTCTGAGTAATATAGTGTTGTCCTTTGGTTTTATCGAGTGCGAATGTCGTGAAGGCAGATAACATTCAAAACGCTACTTAACGTTAAGCAACAACCTTCAAGATACTGTTGTTCTGAGAGTAAAATAAGGGCACAGGCTTATTATGCTAGCAAAGCACCGGACCTATTTGAGAAAAGACTGACAGGTTGAGACATTGTAACAATGCTGTGTGGTTATATGAACCTATACGTGAAGCAGAAGAATCTGTCTCTAAGAAATACTCAGACGTTATGGTCTATCAGGAAGAAGCCGGCGTTAAAAGACGCCTACGGTGGGTTTTGCATAAAAAACCTTCGGATCAACCTGAGTAGCACTTTAACCCTGGAGATTCAAATTTTGCAATAGGGTTTACAAGTCGTCTATTTACAACTTATTTTGCAACCTTTTGATTAGTCTACAGTAGGTCCGACGAATGTTCCTTCCGGACTCTTCGAAGGGCAGCCAAGATGAACAAATTCGAAGGGTATATTTCGAATATATGAAGTGTTTTAATATTAGATTGCATGCTGCATGTCGTCTTCGGTGTTTATAAAGCTTTATAAAGTTACCTGCCTATTCACCTCGTTTCGCAGCTATGTGCCTTTTAAGAGTATGCAGAAATATCCGCTGCAAAAGGCTGATTTAGTTCGCTCGATCGTAATATAACCTGTCTGACCACATCCTTATCTGGTCACCCCTTAGTTCTAAAAGCCCTTCCGCTTGCGCCTTATTGGTTGATTGTTGATCATCTCGTTGCATCTCGCATCTTCGTTGACTGCGTATTTCTTCTGGTATATTCTCTATTTTTGACGGTGATTGCCGCAGGTGTGAGCTCTATTAAAGTATTGTTTCTCTGGATATCTTTAGTTTTGTCCACTACTTTACGGTTACTATTCTCGTAGAATCCCAATCGATTCAAGAGCGTAGTGTCACTATCTGTCATATTTTGACAATCTAGAATTACATACGCAAATATTTGAGGCTTGTTTCTGCATCCAAGGCATGTTTCGTCTATTTCTAAAATAAATCGACAATATCAGCCCTCTCCAATCCTTTGACAGTACATATTCGACAGGTTCTGGTATTTTACAACGCATTTGAATTTTGCCCTTTGATTTGAAATCATACATCATGAATCATAAAATTTCGTTATTCAACAGTGATCTCTAAAAAGCATTACACAATAGTCTACAGTCATTGAGCTTAATAACCTTGTAGTATTCATAAGCTATCTATCGCATTTTACCTGTTAAATTTGTCAGCACAATTACACTATTAGACCCATCTAGGCGAGATCAGAACACAGACTTTATGACAGGTCGGAGCCCATTGGCCGATTTATTTACTTTAGTCTTATCCTAATGTCGTTGACATACCAAGTGGTCTTATAAAGTGGGGTCAGCAACTGCATGTGCTCTTTGGAATTCAACACTTAGCTGATTGTGCACCACACGTCAGCTCACAGCACCACCTCTATCAGGTTGTTCGGGTAAGCGGGTCGAAAGAACCTCTCCTGTCACAACAAGTTTCATATATAAAGATGTACTTTCTCGTAAAAATATGATTACAATTGTGAATAATTTATATAAAATTTATTTATAGAGATACAGGCATGAACAACGAACAGTAGCATAATACAGTACAATAACAAAACAATACAAATTCACGTTCATTTGACAAGAAATTCAGTATATGCACTGTAAAAGTACGAAGGCTGTAAGCTTAACATACGGAATACTCTACAATGCGAACATAATATTTGTATGTTTAGTTTTAGCAGTTTCTAAAGGGCCATAGTACAATCGCTGCATATACTACTATGATAAATATTTACAAATCGTTCACGAATGCTAAATCTATCAAACTCAATTGTACGTGCAATAATCTATGGCATCATGTAAAAAATCGATCGCTCGCAAGGTTACATAATCATTACACAATGAGATATTACGCCTATAATACACTCTTCTCAGGTACAGTAATTCAACCCTGTACATCTCTGTTGTTTTTTTGTTGTCTCATGCGCTAACAACCGACGAATGCACCTACCTTTCGTGAAGTGCGTGTTTTTAAGACTTGTTGCCTTTAAACACATTTACGGTCTTCATTATATACGCGCTAGTGACGCATCCTTCATAAGCTATGCCTATTAAAATACCTTTATTTTTTGGTTTCTATGTGGCAGTGCGCGTCTGGGATTATTTCGTCGTGTTGTTTTCGTCCATCCTGCCATCAAACGAGCCCTTTCGGTGACTCCCCTAGTGTTTGGGTTAGTGTTCTGCTGGTCTGCTATCTGTATCGTCGTCTGCTCCGCAAATTGCTACACTCTCTGTTTATATGTATTGCTGTGGTTGCTGATGCTGGCTAACCAACCAGCTGACGGGGCTCTGCTGTTGTTTGCTTCCTGCGATCTCATTCTCGTTTCTGAATCATTTATGACTCGCTTATCGTTCGTCGACAACTAGTGAATAGGCCTGTGAGTTTTGCTTACTTCGGGTGCTGACACTACTTTGCCCTCCCGCCCGTAAGTGCAGCATCTCCCCCTTTTTTCTCAAGAACGCTGTGAAACCCTAGAGGCCGTAGTTCAGGTGGTTCTCTACACGCTAGTTTAATCGTCAGCCGCGGTTCAGCCAGAGGAGCAATCCAGCCGCCTTGGAGCCCTGGCGGAGGAGAAAATATTATTTTTTACTACCTTGTTAATTATTAGGCGCCCAACTTGAGTCGTCGACCCGCCATCCTCTGCGGGTGATAATGTCAGCGGAGAATCCGTTTCTAACATTGCTGTCGGGTTCGGGTACCGAACAGCTGCCACAACAGCAAAACCAGCAATCTCAGCAACAGGCGAAAAATGCCACTGTTAATCAAAACCGCTGTGCAAGTGAAAAGAAAACTCCTGTTGGTGACAATAATCATGATGATGCTACGGCAGTTCTCGAAGGTCGGCTCGAAAATGTGCTACGAGTTAGTGTGCAACAGGGCAAAGAAAAGTGCGTCTTCTTGCAAGGTATGAAAACACCACTGGTTGACTCATAATATCTTCTAATGCTTATTTTTTTAACATCCCTTCTCCTTTTGGCGAATCAAATTGCTAACGGAGAACAAATAGACAACAAATTAGTTGGACATGCGATGTGAGGATGTATGCGTTAAAAACGTTGACGTCGTCAGCTTTTTCGGCCATGTGTGATAAACTTCCTCTCGTGGGAGAAGCCGTTATAGCGGAAAACAGCAGCGCGTAATGGTGTACGCGAAAACGCATTTAGAAATCGCATCTTAGTTTGGTGCTTTGTTTTTAGATTAGACGCGACAGTTGCAACAGCGTCACCTGTTACTGGAAGTTAGTATGGTCTAATAACTCTGTTTCTCACGTTGGGAGAGCAAATCTTCACAACATGCCAAGAAAAACAATAGAAAAGACACAAGGTAACATCACGCGTTTACTATGTACAAGCAATACCTCTATTATGGTTTGCAACGTATCGTCAGACAACGATCCGGAAATCTCAGGAACTACCTCGCTAAGATCTCATGTAATACATGCTATTCAAATGTACACTAGATATATTATTCTTCTCTGTATTCGGCATATGCTCCTCCAGCACTGTTAGCTAATTTTTGGTTCTCGGGAGTATTGTCGATTCTATATCGCAATTATTTTGATATTTGTTTTCTTACCCGCGTGCACTAAAAACATTTTTTAATTAGTTAAAAACTGTCATGGATTAAATCGTCAGATGCAAGTGGACATTTTAGAATAGCGTTTTGCTTGAAATTCTAGCGTTTTTTCACATGTTCTCAGAATTGCATTCAGGGTTTACCGAACCTTTTACGATGTCGTTGAACACTCAAAATGTAACGTACGTATATTCGTAGTTTCACTCATATTAATGCAATGAAGCAATGCATATTAAGCAATCTAGCAATGCACTTGTATTTTCATTCTAATCGAATTCAAAATAAAACGTAAAACCGGAAACACAGGGCAGCAAAAACCAATTTTCAAGAGCTTAAAAGAAGCCTATTCAAGTTACAAATATTTCTTGCTTTGATTTGTGGATTTGTCACTTTAGTCTATCAAGTGCTCAGAAGACCTCAGAAGGCAATGACAAATATTTTTTTAGGAAATTCTAAACATCAAAATATATCGTAACCCAACGGGTAAATAAATATGGGACATATCAGATACACGACACAAGAGCTGAATGAAAGGTGTCCAGAAGGATAAAACAACAACAATATCGAATCGAGATTATTTAAACCTTGTTGTAGATACACTTTAACCTTTGTAATAGCACATCTTGACGTATAGGAAATGCTTCTTCCCGAAGTGGTCAAAACCTATGCATCATCACAAGAAGAAGTCTTCAACAATTATCTTAATATGTAATCCCTAAAATTTCGCAACAGAGGTAGCGCAGTTATCCCAGATAGCAAGGATAATTTACAGGAGGCAATCATTGGTATAAGGCTAGAAACAGAATTATTTAAATATTATGTAATAGGACAAACTGACTACCGTTGGAGACGACACATCAGGTTTCGTTGTCGGCACGTTTATATCGGTGACGTCTCTATGCTTTTTTCATCAGATGTGAAATGGTTTGGGATACTTTGCATGGACAGCTAAAATAAGATGCACACCTCGAATCGTTGGTTGGCAAGTTTTGCTCAGTTATTTTGCCGCTCGGACGCTTACGGCAAACGGGGGCTTTCATTCATGTTGTAAAAGGCGTACCATCTGCTTTTCTTTCCGATCATATGCTACTGCCCCATTTTTTTAGTTGGAGAGCAGCGCACAATAAAAAACCACGTTTGTGAATCGCACAAAAAGGTGGTATGGGGCATTGACGTACCTATACACAATATTTGTTAACGCTTGTTGTTTGAAATATACTTATACAATCTTTAGATTACAAATTCGACGCTCAATCTACAATAATAAAAATTGGTCCAATAAAATATTGGATTTGGTCGAGCGCGTGCTTCTCTGCCAATTAAATTTGAAAGACTGTCGAACATTTCGTTTCGTCCTCCTAAATACATATTATTGTGGTCTTCCTGATGCCAAAACGTTTAGCTTTTTAGTTTTATGTTATGACGCCGGCACAAAATTACAGCGATCATATTAGTTAGTCTGATATTATCGCGGAGGCCTTAATAAAAATGTTAAGGCGAAAACTCGGATTTTTTTAAAGTTGTGCTTTAACATCCTCACATAAACTGTAATTCGGGCACCAGTTAAAAATGCTTACAGGGCCCATGCACGCTGTAAAACGATGTTGTTTTGAATGAATAATTGCTCTAGGAATGGATACAACAACTCTAATGTTGACGATTAAGCTACTGGTACCCATAAGAAAATTTACGACAGTCCAGCTATCCGTTCTCTTCATCCAACGCATGTTCCTGTTTCTTTGAGGTGAATTATGATACAAGACAATAAAGGGCTTATATGAGCGAAGAAATTGAGGGCAAGTGACAAGCATGTAATGCAATTATCAATTTCGTTCGGCGCAGGAGTTGCTGACAATAATGGACGTCTGACGATGGCTCGAATGGACGAGGCGGTGTTCGAGAGGCTCATGATGGAACCGGCAGAGC
>MNPL01004473.1:45881-57468 GCA_002081605.1 Tropilaelaps mercedesae
TAAAAATCGTAGTGACGCACGCCACGTATGCTACCTTTATGGCTGCTACCAAAGGTTAGAATGCGACGGCAATTCCTGTGATTAACATTCTTGGATAGAAAAACAGGTTCAGGCGTGGTGGCTGGGTCTTTGAAAAGACCTATAGTTTTCATTCATGTTTAGTAGTTCATTTACGTTTAGAGCTAGTTCATCAAAGTCCGACACAACAAAATACAGCAATTGTATTATTATTAAGGACGAATAGTATTAGTGAGTTATCTAATTTCTATTGCATATATATATATATATATATATATATATATATATCGCCGGTTTTAAACAGGGGTTGGATAAGCGTGACCTCTATCGTGAAACATCCGATGTACCTTGCTGCGTGCATGCGATTACAGAACGTTGCTAAGTAGAAAAATTTAACGAAATGTTTCTGTTTCCTTTGTTTCTTGACTTGCCATGAAATTGTTTTGAATGTATTCTTTTATACATTACACCTTACAAATAGGAGATACTCAGCAGTTTTCCTCTCAAAGCCATATGAGCATTGCTTGTACTGTTTTGTCTATTTTTATGCCTCTCCACTCCCTGTATGTACACAGGACGTTCAAGAACGATATTCTTCCAAATGACGTAGCCATTCAGGTCAGGCGCGTCCTGGTCGAACAGGCAGCTACCTGTCTCATGAATGAGGTTATATACCCTGGTCCACCACAACCCCCGCATGCACAACAGCTCCAAATAGTTGTGATGGATGAACGAAGCCTATATGTCGCGGAATTCCTTCGAGATTTAAGTGTTGTTGTGGATAGACGCTACAAAAATGGAGGGGAGGAGGTCACGTTAAAGGTGAGTTGCACCAACTCTTTATTTTTCCATAATAGAAATTATCTTCTGACACCAAAGTGGCCCGAAGTCTAGCCCGATCTAATCTATCGACGTTATTCGTTTCACTCGTTCAAACACAATATGTTTTCCCTAATAAAATAGAAATTATTACGTTGCGACTATTGAAGCATAATAAGCTTGCGAATTCTAAAATAGATGATTTGTCAAATTAAGATACTTTTGAAACCTCTGATTCAGTCGACGTGCCAACAAACTCCTGGACCGGAAGATAGCCAGTGGAAACGAGTTGGTTGTATGTCAAACAACAAGTTTAACAGCCTATCTATCAAGTTTTATAATTTGCACAGATTACTCCTGCGCTTCTTTATTGCAGGAAATAATAAAACCATCATTAACAGCAATCGCCCAAACAGTCACAGCCGAAGGCCTGCTGTCACCACAGCAGCAGCGTCTATTCGCTTTGGCAAGATTGTTCATGCAAAACGAACAGCTTGCTGAGGCTATGCTCATGGCGCAGCCAACACGCCAGCCATGGTCTTCTCGACCGGAAATCTTCCAAGAATTACAGGCAATAACAGAACTCGAGAATTCGCTTTTGGGTTCCCTATTTAAATTGTCATGTCTCGGAAATGAAACCGGGACAACGGGTTGGGGCTTCTTTGAAAGGTAATTTTCAGCTGAGTCAATCTTGCTAATTTTACTGGTACTGAATGGCCAAAAAATGTGATCTATGTCGGTGGAGTTGGTGAAAATAAATTGTTGTTATTTTATAGCAGGCGCTTGAAGAGCCAATGAAGAGCAATGCAGAGTGCTGCATCATTATTTTTACTGTTTTTAATAATATTATGTTATTAATATCATAACCATTATTGCATGAATAAAAAAAGGCTATTTGTATTTTATATATTATGTTGGTTATAATTGATGTTGTTGTTATCGCAAGGATGACAACGTCCACAGTTCAGGACGTTGCGATCGAAGAGCAAAATCTTTGGCTACCTGTTCGCCGTGTGCAAGCTGATTTGTTTGAAATGATTCACCAGATGCTGCGGCTTAGTCCAAGTGTACGGGCCCTAGTTGTCGAATGGGTCGGGTATGCGTTAGAGGTAAGTGAGATTAAAATCATTCGTTTTTTATCATGTAGTTTTTTGAAAACTTAGAATTATATGGTTTCTAAACGAGAAAGATGAAAGAAAAAGAACTAGAGAAGAACCAAAGAAATGTAATGCGCATCCATTCGCTCCTGTGCTTTTACGTTGTAGCTGTGCAGCAGCCGTTCAAAGTTGGGTGTGAAGGTTGGTCAGGTATCTCATGGATTTGCCATGAACCTCACCGCAGTTCTCCTCCGTTTGGCGCAACCGTTTTGTAAAGCTAACGATCCTGAAAAGGCACTCAAGGCCGATTTCAGTTACGCAGCATGGCCATATGACGGAGCTAAAGTGAGACTTCGCGGACTTGAAAGTGATACAACTTTGTTGCCGAGGAAAACCGTAGAAACATTCGAGAAACAGGTAAGCATTTCGTCTGGTTATATTAAGGCCTAGTTTACTTACCAACAGCATATATCTGTGTAATTTAAACTGTACTCTGTCTCACATTTAATGCGTATTTTCTTGTAATGTAAGCTTGAAAAATTTCACTGTAACATATTGTGCCTAAATGAATACGCTTTTGTATAGCCAGGCTATTGTTTATCAATGTATCTCGAGCAAAGCCATCAAATATATAAGATATACATGTTAACGGATCCAGAGGATAACCTGGAAATGTAGGCTTGGTTCGCACTCTTATTTCAATGATGATTAACAACCTACTATTGCATATCGTATGTGAAACCAATAGTCTTGAAATGCTAAAATTATCTGTGGATGATGTTACAGGCTAATTTCCCGACCGAATGCTTTTTTTCGGTACACAAAGCGTTACTTATTAGCACCCGCGTACTCCATGACCGACTGATGGAGCTCAATAAAGAAATGGGTCGGATGCGTTCAATATACGAAGAGTCACGGGGACAAGCAATTGACGCCCAGGGACGTGATTTTGTCGAACGACTAGAGAAGCAACTTAACGCTTGCATGAGCTGGTTTGTGTGACGTATACTCCGTATCAAAGCCTTTTATCAAGTAATGTTTATCGTTAGGTTTTTCATATGCATACATTTACACGGATATTCAGGTTTGTGGATAGCTATGCCATGTTTAAAGAAAGCTGACAAAACAGCGTGACAAAAGCTAACGTTCGCTTAGGCCCATTAAAGCCGTTGAACTGTTCTCTAGTAAATTGCAACGCTTTTGATGACATTATGATACCAGGTACCAGTGTATGCGGACAATGCTGTTCGAGCCGGATTTCTACGACTCACTGGCGAATGTTGTGGTTGCTTCAGCCCATTGGCTTGTCGAGGTCGCTACGCGCAAAGGCGAACCCTTCCAACAGATTGTACCGGCAGATCGTTTGTCGCTAGTACCAGAGTATATCCTTGAAAATATTTCGGATACGCTCGTCATGACAAAGAGGTAAGTAATGCTATACCTTTCGCACGCGTCAATCTAAAATTGTGACATCTAGATCCTAATTGGATTGTAATAGCCTCACATGAACTAACGACTCAGTAGCGTGGTCGGCATCTTCATTGTCCTCATAGAAAAAAAGGTTGGCAGCTATGGAAATTCATAAAATGTTCATAAAAAATCCACTAAATATGTTGGGCCTGCATCTATAAAACAAATATATTTAAGTATTTATTACGAAAAAATGATATTAAGGCGCGTTTTGACATAGAAAGCAACAAGGCGCTACAATATTTTCTTCAACAAACGACATCGAAAAGCACGCCTAGTCTACAATCATACAGATAAATTGGTTTACCCTATATTGAAGCTATATCTGATTCATAATTTAATACATTGTGAAGAGTATAAATAAAGAGCTATAAAATTTTATGTGATATTTGGCTCTAAAATGTCAATATTTCTCTCCGAACATTACAGGTTCGATAAACGGAACCTAAGCCAATTCTTGCCGTATCTTTCTCCGTTATTACGTTTGATTACGACCTTTATGGGATCACCAGATCGTGTGAACAATCCACATTTACGAGCAAAGCTTGCCGAAATGCTCGAAACTTTAGTGATCACCTCGGACACACCCGACGGATCCAATCCAAGCATCAGCAGCGGTGAGGTTCGAGCTCTGCTGCAGACTCCAGTTTCCGACACTCTTGCCAGAACACTGATTGAGGTAAGAAGCAGGCTCTCAACTCAAGGTAGTGCGCAATAACTAAAAAGCGCTGTATACATGTTCCCCCGGTAATGTCATATTATTCGTAAAATAGTATTTTTCTCTGCCCCTTTGCGATCCCGTGTATTTGTGCGTTTCAATTATGTATCTGCTAGATGGTAAAAGTGTTAAACGAAATTATATATATATATATATATATATATATATATAAGGAACAATAGAATATTTTGAGTAAGTTGCCCAATCAATTTTTGCAATTTACAAAGCAGGTTAAAACTCACGCTGTTTTTTGACTACCTCTAATTATTATTCGGGAATTTATTTTCTATATGACGCGTTTTTAGTAACGTCCCGGAGATGTACATAAATACTTGAAAAAAACAGATAATTTTCTCTGACGCGAGTGTTTATATCTTTGCCTTACTTATTCTTCATTAATCATTATCGGCGCTAATGTATGTGGTGTACAATGCGTTTCACATTTCACATTTCAGGTGTTTGTTTCGATCGAGATGACAGGTCAAAGTGTCTCTTTTGAGGAAAAGTTCCAATATCGGCGCCCCATGTACCTTGTACTGGAGCAGCTGTGGAAACTGGATAAGCACCGCGGTCATATGGAACAGTTATCGGAGGAGGCGATACTTCATATCGAAGACACAAACCAACCACTGTTCCTCAGGTAAGAGTTTTTTTCGTTAACACTCATAGACACCGTTTGCTTTATGTTATGCGCGAACAAATTGATAGCAGATTCCAATTTGCAACCAGTGTTTAAAAAGTAGTAAGTTTTGTTTAACTCTGTGTGACGGCTTTGGCACCGATATTTCATATTCTTTATAGCAAAATATAATTTAAAAATGAAAAAGCACCTATGTAGTTTTCCGAATGATGAAATCCACAAAGCCATTTCATCGGAGCTTTGTATGATTTTATTGCGTCTAGCTTGATGGACAACCCTTTAACCCAAACGTTTCAACTGGATATATTTACCAGCGTTTACTAGAATGCACATATTAACACAATCACGTTTACAAAAGCTCGAGTGCTTGCTCGTTTACTCGTAAATAAAATATTTCGAGAACTAATTCAAATGTATATGTATTTGCCTCGAGTAGGCAGAACGCACTTGAAGCATTTCCGCTTTGCCCGCCGAAAACAGATGGCGGTTCTTCCTCGCTAAATTTCCACAGATTGAGCGGTAGAGGCCATTTTCATTTAACAAAAAACTAAAAGAGTTATTTCTCATTTATCTCATCTAGCACAATCCTAGTCCTTCTCGAAAATTTAAATGTACTCTATTGTTTTAGCTTCTAATTCTGATACCCATAAAACGTTAAAAGCCTAAATAATAGTTCAATTGTTGTATTGAACATATTCAATTGTTGAATAGAACATATTAGGTGTTTCCAGATGGTGACGCTATATTTAAACCGTGTTACAGATTTGCCAATCTGCTCATCAACGATGCCAATTTCCTGGTCGACGAGAGTTTTACATTTATGCAGCGATTAAAAACTCTTGAGAGGGAACGCGCGTCATGGCAGGATCTACCATTGGAACGACGTCAACAAAACGAGGGTGGGTCTTTCAGCTCAAAGGGTGTCTGAAAAGGGGAAAACAGCACGTTACTCTTCTAGTAATCCATACGGGATTGTTGCACGTTGAACTAAACTCTCTTACGTTGATCTTTGTATTTCGTTTTCCGGATGTAGGTAACTTCCGGCATCAAGGCATGATTGCCCGATTTCATAACGTGATGGCCCGCGATACGATTCGAACTCTAACATGGCTCACATCATCACCTGTCGTACGTCGGTTATTCCTGCATCCCGTGCTCATCGACCGTATTGCCGTTATGCTCAATTTCTTCCTCCTTCATCTCGTCGGCCCCGACCAGAAATCCCTGCGTGTCCAGAACCTACAGGAGTACGAGTTTCGGCCCGGCGTTCTCGTCGTAAGCTTAGCTCAGACCTACCTGCATCTGGCTGGCGTCAAGTATGCCGACGACGCTCAGAGCAGTCAAAATCAGCCGGATCCGTCGAGTAGAAGCTTTTTCGAAGCGGTGGTACGAGATGAGCGTTCGTACAAGCCAGAGCTGTTTCCCGAAGCTCAAAAGGTCCTTAGCAAAATTGGCCGAGGCGTTCTTGGTTTCGAGATCGAGGAGCTGGGCCGCAAGGTATCCGAGGCGCAGAATGCATTAACGCGACAGGAAGAGCTCACACAGGACGCGCCGGACGAATTCATGGATCCTTTAATTTTCACACTCATGACGGACCCCGTCATTCTACCCTCATCTGGAGTCACCGTCGACCGCAATACTATTGCCAGGCATTTGCTAAGCGACCAAACGGATCCATTCAACCGGCAACCACTCAGTTTGGAGCAGGTCAAACCGAATAAGGCGCTTAAACGCGAAATTGATCAATGGCTAAGAGAGGTTCGAAAGAAATGAGTTCAGAGAAACCAATATAGAGAGTGAAAAAAACAAAGGGTGAAAATGGACGAGAATAAACAAAGAATAAAACCATTAGCCGGTCGATAAATCTGCATGTCATTTGAGCTGGGAGTCTGCTGGAAATCTGATGTTGAAAATATTAGTTGTCTCTTACAGCAGTGAAGGCAGACGCTAGAAAATGGGTGGCCACGACTCTACGACAAGAACAAATGAATGGCCGAAAGTTGAAGTCAGCTCATAAAGTGGACAAGAATGATGGGCGGTGATCTAGGAGAACCTTGATGAACACCATGAATACACCGCATCTAATATAAATATAAAAACATACGAGATATTTGTTTTTCAAGATTCGTGTTTTACTGTTAGAACGAAAGACGAGAGCAAACTAGAAAGCAAAGTGAGAGAGAAAATGACATTGACCTAGTTAACAGTAAAAGCTGTGAGTCGCGTTATAAGTATATTGACTATGGTAATACAATCTAATATATAATGTTGATAGATGAAAATGTGAAAGTGGTATTCGCATGTATATGAGCAAAGTTTTTATTTGTATAAATTATAAATTGTTTACAGAGACTTGCGGTTCTATCGACATCTATACAAGGCTGAATTGCAGGCCAGGTAGGGTGTAACCGACAGTGCGTAGCGGTTAGGAGCTATAGATGCAGTGTCATGCTTTGTTTGGTTTATGCAAAGCTTGGCTTTGATAGACAAGAATGAAACACGTGTGGCCATACAAACGAATGGCCTGAACAGGAATGATTGGATTGTTTAGTGTCTATACACTATTGTCTTGTACTTATCTCTGCTTATTGACATCGCGTGACATAGATATGGGTGAGAACATGGATAATTGGCGCTTAGAACTGTACAAAGTACAGTGTGTTTACCTGAAAAGTTTGAAGAGATAGTTTAAACTAAAACGCGTTAGTGTCGCTAGTAAATCAGTGTACGTGACTACAATCTGTCGTCTCAATAGAAATTCTGAATATCTTGACATACATCATAGGGTTTTCCAAAAAGGGCGTATCGTGTCAAGTGATTAAAGGACCTTTTTCCAAGTTAGTAATGTTGTTATTTTAGCAGAATCATCTTAGAAAGTAGCGAAGCAAGTGTACGAAACAAGAATTGAGGCGTATGCCAACTGTCAACATAGGTGTTTCGTAATGGCCAGCTAGGTTAGGTTTTAGTTTGACGTAGAATAACTTATTTGTGTAAGGCTTTCACCTCTGTAAATGCCGCTATGCTGTGGTATATGAACTGATTGACCAATTTTTTGTTCTTTATTTCTAGAGTGCATCAAAAATGTCATTAAATGATGTAGGAGCGTTACGTAATGGCTTTTGCCATTATATCCTTGTCTCAATATTGTGGAGAAGCGAAGTAAATATCATAACAGCTTAACGGAAGTTTTGGAAAATATTTCTTGAATTTTTATACTAACAGGCAATCAATTCTTACGGCTGACAGTCCCTCAAATTTGAAATTACTTTCGAACACGTTTGCTTAAGTTTTTCTTTATGAACCTAACAGTAATACATTTTTTCTCTTTGCGCGTAAGTCACCACGTTAATTTGTCCTTATTTCCGTACATATAGCCAAAGAACCCTTTTAGAGAAAATGAGTTTTTCTTCGTTGAAACAAATCTCTAGATTTGTTCACTTGGGGGATGTTTTACCAGAGTACGTCGTTTTTAACGATGCAACACAACAGTCGTAAATTATATGACAAAAAGGCAAATATTCACAGCTTTCTTCCTCTTCTCGCCACTGATTTCACATTACAATTAACACCTTTTTAACGTTTTGCTACCAACAGTATATATGCATTCATTTCGATATAGCTAAGTAAAAACCATACTTCTGGCTGTTTGTGTTTTCTCCATGGCAAAGCTGATTGCCAGTTGGAGCTTGCTTGGTGTCTTTGTCAGTTCGATATAGCCCAGGGGTGGGAAGTAAACTGCCATGTATATAGCAAGAGCCACCTAGGTTCGCTCGACTGTCGACGAAGGGCATGTATGTAGCTGGTTTAGATGATTCTAAACTTGGTCGCTCAAGGCAACACACTATCTGTGGACTCAGTGATTTAACAGATTTGAAGACTAGCCGATAGGAAGACAGTATTCAGAATCGAGACACCTTTCTTACTCCGGTTTCTAATAGCATGTGTTGTACAAGCAAAGTTTAGGATCTGTGTATCTAGTCTGAGAGAACTAAGTGTACAAGGTTAACAAGCAGGCGGCCGTATTCGATTAGCTTACAACTCGACAAACTAAATGGGTATATTTGTCGTGCAGCGCTCTAGTTAGTGATTATAGTCCTAACTCCTAATGTCATATATTTGTACCGTAAGGTTCGAGGGTCAACGAAGCTGGCTCTTGGTCATGTAAAAAAATTCAGGGTCCGTTGATTGTCGCACGTTGCGAGCAAAACAAATATGTTCCCACATTATAAGTAACATGCACTCCAATCTATATAATGTTCAAAGAAATTAGATATAGCGTTACGTGAGCGCTAACCTGCTTTTGCTCATTCCTTCTGTATCGCAGACTCGGCCGAGGCCTTACCTCCTGCGCCATTTTGTACGTGACTGCATGTGTGGGCGTGTAACCTCGTACCATTTCCACTAGGATTTTAACGGGCACGGAGTTTTGTGCGTACTCAGCTGCATTTTCGCACTTCGATTCTTAACGCCCTGTGTGCCGATCCTTACTATAAGTGTCGATTTTTTCTCGACCTCTACCGCATGGAGGCTTTAAATGACGCCGTGGGGAGGACCAAGTCGCCTGCACTTGAAACTCCCATTTCCACATTTGGTCACACAACCCGTGACGCTCGAAACGGCTCCGGTGAACGGCCACTTTCGTTACTGGGTTTAAAGTTATAGCTCGACGAGGGCCCAACAGGGGGCCTGTTTGTCTCCTGACATAGACATTAGTCCAAATTTAGACCAGGGGTAACAGCCGCAGCGTGTTGCTCCTGCTGCCAGCGCTATGTCGACGGAGCATAGTTGTGGTATCTCATCTCCAATGCATTCTCAACGGCGCGATGTTAATGTTAAAGCCGTTTGGATGGAAGCTTGCTTTGCGATCGAGTGTTCGCTATTGGCAACTCAGGGCTTAACCGGTGAGAAGCGGCGGGCCTTATTCAATTACAGACGAGTTAAGCCTTCGTCACCCTAACGTTGATCTGCGCGTATACCTCGTTCGCATGAGCTCCAAATATTCCGTCCCTCCTCTCCTCAAGACAACTGGCGTTTCTGGCTTTGACGAGGCGATATTCAGTGAGAATCGACTGTAGTTGGTATAAATAAACAATGCGTGCTCTTAACCGTAACAAAAGCAGCAGCAGCGAGTTACCTGTTTAGAAGGATATATCAGCGATTTCTCCCTTGCGCAGGATGCACGTAGGACAATAATTTAGCAGTCGTTCGTTAGTTTACAAACGCTACTAATGTAAGGTATCAAGCAAAAAAAATGAAAAAGCTATCATTGTCTTCACAAACGTTGTCGTGTTATTGGTTTTTATGAAAATACCTAATTGTCTCTATCGTGTCATCTATAGTGACTTTATTGCGGCACGATCGTTTTAATTCGACAACGCATAAATTCGAGATGGGCTCTCGAACGAAGTGACGATAAATATTTTCTGCACGTCATCACACCGCGAGTCTTACATGCAAAATTACATTGACTTAAATCTGAATCGAGAGAAATGAGAGAGAAATTTATAGAGATTGAACCATTTTGTTTGGCAGTTCGGGGGACGCGACGCTCTTCTTGGTGCCTTTCAATGTCCCTGTTTTTATTATGGCTGACATAAACGTGATAATAGCATGGAGCATTTTGTTTACTATGATTGAAATAATGACCTTAAGCACGGCATAGAATCTTGCCCTTTAGAGCATACGCCAATCAAATCAAGTAATGCCATTAGTCTATGCCCTCGCATTTAATACGCCATAATTTTTTTTATAATCCGCCTGCAACTATCGATTGCCTTGATCAGTCTAGAGTGAATAGTATAATCGGTACTAGTATCGATTACACGAATCATATAAAATCAAACAATCTAGACCGATAATTCCATAAAATGGTAAGTTTGCTCCCAAGTGTACTAGCGTGTACACTTATTGGCCATTATGATTTGTCTCAATTATTATGTCAACTTCTTATGGAAATTTGAAGGGACATATAATACATTACAACGATATCAATTACAATATTAAACAACAAGATAATGTACAGTGGTACCAAGAGTACTTGAAAATAGCATGGCGGTAAAACGGATAGGTTGTTTTATAGTAGAATAGTTCTAGTGACATAACATAACAACAATAGAGACTTTTCCAAAAAGTAGCCTTACTTGATATATTCAACATTCTCGTTTTCGGAATATTTGTACGCTTAAAGGATTATTTGCTCTAAACACAGCAGCAACGAAGGTATACATATTCCGGAAAATGTAGTGAATATTTCCAGCAAAAGAGTGTGCCAGTGCTTGTTTCAGGTGTTTTACTGTAACCGTTGTCTATTCTTAGAGTTCTTTCGAACCTTCAAGGGGATTATACGTACTTACACTATGGTGCTCAATAGGCGAACAAGGTGATCAAACCTGCTTTGTCTTCTTTCTAAGGCATGCATGAATTTCCATGGATAGACGGGATAATAGCAATATAAAATGTCAATTATATTCTCCTTTTAGTTAGTGAAGTTCTTTTATTGAGTTAAAAAATCTATGTAATCTGCGTTCTACACAAGCATGACTTTGGTCTGCTAGCAAAACGACGAGTTGACAAACCTATGGCTAATCCAAACAGACAGTGGGACAAACAGTGTGTACTTGCATTATGCTATTTCTTTATGCTATATGCACGGAGTCATAAAATCGCACTTTGGTGAGTGCTAAGTCTGTGCCCCTCCACGTGGTTCCGTAAGAGGCAACCCATTTATCACCTCTTTCGATTCCAAGTCATGGTCTATATTTTTTTAAGGCTGACCATCAGCCAACATTTAACGTCCACGGTAGCAGTTTTTTGCATTACTTCGTA
>MNPL01004473.1:58157-68278 GCA_002081605.1 Tropilaelaps mercedesae
AAGTCATACTCTAGATGATTCCAACTTTGGCTAACGAACTGGCTTGTCTTTAAACCAATACAGTCAGAAACAGTTTTCAGGTGACATTCACAACTCCTTGTTAGCCAGTTTTTCACACCACTGCAGTGTAAAATCAGCAGTGTTAACGCTACGAATCATTTTTCCCAAGTGTCACCATTGAAATTTTTTCTGCGTGTTCCTATAATAGTTTCGTCTCTATGTGTGTGTCCATCCGTTGAGGATATTCTGAATCGACTACAAAAAGCTGTTCGGCGGCTGAGCAGTGACCGGCCCGCTGAGAGGTAGCAAAACCTCAAGGCGGATTGGGACAAGTTCTTGGCCTGTCCAATTCCTCCTGGGCCCATGCTCGTTGTGGACATAGCGGTCGGCGGAGTAGAGTGACGGACATGAGGAAAGCTGGAGACGCTCCACTCCGCCCGCGGGGTTTGGCAAGCATCGTCAGCGAAGGCTGGCATGAGAAACAGATGGACATTGCGCTCAAGGATGTCTCGATTTGAACGGGTTGGGGACGCCGTTTGCCCGTAGCGACTGACGCGCACCAACTGCCCATGAGGCTTCAACCTTCGAGCTGGCTGAGCTGTGGGGCAAAGCAGACAGGGATATTTCTCAACTTTTGAAACTTTTTAATGATGTGTCACACTGCTGGACCTTCGCTGCCCTGTCTCTTCGGTGTTACGCCCGTCGCAGCGGTCGATGCCGTTGGCAGCGGCTTTCTCTCTATGTGCGTGCGTGTATGTGTGACCGGCTTCACCGTCTGGGTCTGTTCCCTTCTCAGCAGCTCCCCGTTAGACCCTCTATGCCAGGTTGTGCCCCTTTCCCCTTCGACTTCGGTCATTTCGTTGGGAGTCGTCGACGAGACCGATTCGGCCCGTTCGCCTGCACGTCCAACAAACCGTCCGGTAGTTTGGACAAACGAATAAAGCAGGCCTTGCTTTGTTTTTAAGAAAGAAACGAGAGGCAGGGAGAGAAAAATGGAATCGAGAGTGAGTGTCGTAGATTACGGCACATCGACGGTCTTTTAGCACGTGAAAATCAGAGAGATAGAAAGGCGAGAAATAACTAAGAAACAGGATAGGCCGGGATGTCCTATGGTTGCCATAGGGGGATATATGTGGAGAAGGAGGGCGACGACAATGAGGCAAGGAAGGACACGATCAAAGGGGCGAACGTTTGATGAAGTGAAGAGATCGCACACCGGCTAAGGGTGAGAGAAGGAGTGTGAGCAAAATAGAAGATGTTAGTGAGATAGACAGTGGGACAAGGTAGGGATGGAGGAAGAATGGGTGACGAAGCTGGAACAAGGAGGGGGTGGTGGAGTGAGAAGAAACGTGAAGTCACTAATCTCAACTAGCAAAAGAACATAGAAGTAACAGCAGGAATCGAGAAGGGATCAAGACTGGACACGAGGTAGGGCATGCCATGAATACGGCTGTCGCCTTCCCGCTTGCTCCTTTCCCTTCCCCCCCAATGGCCGGTAAGCGGAGACGGCAAAAGCACAATGACAGCGCGCGACAAGCTTAGAATGACAGAACTAGCTAGGGGAAGAAATAACGCTGGGCTGCAGTGATAGTGAGATAGACAGCGGGTGCAAAGGGCGGAGCAGGGAGGCGATAGGGAACGAAGGTTGTCGGCTATAAGGGGAAAATGAACCGCACACGAGAAAAACGGAAGAAAAGACCGATGGCATATGTGCTGGGGTAGCACGCGGACCTGACTTCGACGGGCTTTATTATTAGCTGATTAAGATGCGATGGCAGCGACAGCATAGAAATGCGTCGAATGAAATGACAGCCCGTGCGCATCGTCGTCGTCGTTGTCCTTGTACAGGAATCCGTGCGATGCTGTGGCTGGAGACGGACATCGTACGCTCGAGCGATGACCCTGCGAATTCTGGATGACGCGAGGAACCCAGGGAGACGTCCTCCGACGACACTACAGGTCCGCAGGGTAGTATCATGCGCCAAAAACGAGAAACCCGAATCCCTCTTAAATCTTGATCAGCCCTGTGTGACTGAAATGCGACCGAAATTGCTGCCGATTTGAAACCGGCTTGAAACGGGGCTACAGAAGACGTGGCATGGGTGAAAAAGAAACTAAAAACGAGCCGTCGAATAAAGCGGTAGCCACAACGAGAACCGTTGGCAGTAAAGTGAATCAAGTATGCATAGAGCTACACGCGACGTATGTGTGAGGACTATGTACGGAAGGTGGATGGGGATGGCAAAACGGTCAAAATGTGAGGGAAATTTCTGGGAAATGCTGATATTCAAGCCGGAGCCGCACGACCGGTGAGAATGACCCCATAAAACTAGAAGAACCCTGCAAGTCGAAGTAACATTCACGAGAAAAGGGCGCCAGCAGTTGATGGTTTAGAGCAGACGAGGATTCCAAGTTTTCATGGAGCGCTCAACCATTCCCCGTGCATCGGCCAGAGATTGCTACGCCAGTTCCACCGACGCTCCTAATGATTTCTCAGTAGTTCCACTCTTGTGCAGCAAGCAAGCCGCAATTGAATCTGCTTCGCTGCTCAGAGCGAAAATGAAAGCCAAGTTCGCTAAAGTCTGGCCACCTTTGCCGCTTTCGCCAGCTTGCAATAATCATAAGCGGGCAGTCAGATGCGTTGTTGCTCTCAAGTTGTATTCCCCCCCCTGCCCAGCCGGGCTCTGCGCCGAGTTGAGCTCCCCCCGCTTCGAGCTCACCAACATCTTAAGAGCTTCACTCGACTCCTGCGTCGCTTGTTGCCTATGCATCGAGATGTTCTCGAGAAAAGAGTTAAGTCTGACTGCTGTAGGCAAAGTGTTGACTCCACAAAGTAAGAACCGACTGCATAGATGGCATGCAGACGTCGGCGAGCTGAGAAGGTTCAAGCGGGTTCAAACGATTGCTTCCTGACCCTTATCTTGTGCTAGCTCTGTATTTCGATGTCACCGGTAAAAGTGATGTCCACCAGGCAACCGGAAGGCCCGTAGCGTCTAAGACGTGTTTAGTTCATTCAGTCTAAGCGAATTGACACACTGTGATGAGCTTTAGATGCTACTCTGTATACGTGTATATATATACATATATATCATAATGTAATGCATGTATAGGTTTCAGCTGGTATCCATCTAGTTTGCATGTAGGGAACAATACTCTCGACATATATGCTCTTGTGCTCTTTATTAGCTGTTGGTTTTAGAGTTCACTTTCCTTCAGTGCAACTTCCGGTCTAAGCGCCGCAGTCGGCATGATCTGAAGTGTTTCATTCCAAAGAGTCCCCTATTCTCCGTATTAGGCTGAAATGCCAGCAAAGTTGTCTAATCTCAGTCACAAGACAACCGCGCACGATCAGGCTATTTGGAGAACGACCTACTCGACTTGAGGACAACTACGGCTTAACGACCCTCAACTGAGAAGACTATCTCGAAAGAACGCGGCAACAACGACAACATAAACAGGGGCATACACAACAGCAACGATAAGCCAACAGCCCATGCCAAAACACAACATAGGTTTGAAAGTAGGAAAAGGTCATATAGAGAATTTGGCTCCCTCGATAAAACCGTTGAATTTTATGAAATAAACCACACCTTGGAGAATTTCGAATTTTGAACAAAAACACGAAAAAACGGAAGTGAGCAAAAGCACGCTGCTTGTAACCTGCTTCTTACCTTCGAGTAGATTATCTTCGACTGGATTGACTTCAGAGTAGCACTGTGAATTGCGTCGAAATATTGTGAGAAATGTTAAAATAGTGTAACTCTATTTTAGGATGCAATCTCCAATCTACCATAGTCTTGTTAAATTAACATTGTTGCAATGCACAGCCGTCATTCGTAGGAGAACGCATACCATCACACACAATAATAGAGAGGGATCTATGTTAACATTAAGGCAAGGTAGAGTCTGTCGTTGTATCTCGTACACGAGGCGCACCAATAAAGAATACGCCAAAATTTCACGTCGACGCTGCGTTCGAATTGACAGCAATTGGGAAACAAAGTACATCGGCAAAACTAAATGCGTTGTTCGTGTTGTTTTCCATGTGATCCATGTGACAGATCGAACATGTTTTGCAGATTCAACCACCCTCGCCGGCGATACTTGCCTGCGTTTTCGCACCTATGCGTCTCCTTGAAAGTGCTGCATTTTCCTTCTACTTCAACGCAATCGCTTACGTTCCTGAGGAACAGACAGTGAAATAACCTCCACTGACGGAAGTTAACTTAGATAATCTCCTCCCACGAGGCACACATCGCAAACACTAGCTACCGTCGTTTCTTTTGTTCTACACGCCCGGGACATTACTCAGCACATAACTCAGACATAACACGGTACACAGTATGTCCAGAAAGCATGATTACAATTTCCCGCTGCTCCCCATGGCGTCTAGCTTGTCGAGGCTTTCGACCATCGATCTTGGGTCTTTCCGGTCCTGCTGCACTGACCGCTAGTTCTCGTTGCGTTTAGTTTTGCTTCTTCCTTTTACCATTATGGTGCACCACTCGTTGGGGGTACACATGTAGGGCCCGGTTGGCCACACATCCAGCATAGACACAACACAATCGTTTGCAGTCAGCTAACGTTTACCACGGCTCGTTAACCGTTCGGATGCCGTCCTATCGCCCTAGGCAACTTGATCCTGCCTACGTCTGTCGAGCCCGGTGGCTTGATGCATTTGTGTGCGCCTTGCGACCGGAGGAGACACGTAGGTTGACGGGTTCGAGCCCCGCCGGTGCACGTTTACATTTATATGGGGTTCGTCTTACAAAGTAATGCAAAAAGTGCTACCGTGGACGTTAAATGTTGGCTGATCGTCAGCCCTAAGAAATATTTTAGGTCTGTGGAATTGTGGACCCTTCCGTCAACTCTTGGATCTCGAGGGGGTTTTGGCGTCTCTCCAAAACCCCAATTGCCGGTGCACTCAAGAAGCTCTACGTTGAGCCAACACACGACGACATCATCTGCTAACGGCCCGAATTCAGTCAGGCTCTCACTTGACCATTCACGACCCCCCACCCCTTCCAATCTTTTGTTAGGAGCGGTGTACCTAGTCCGCACATTGGCTTCACTCCTAATTGGCCTGGGGAAGCCAAGTAGTTACGACAACTACAATATTTGCCTAACTTTTCGCGTTCAGCGTTAGGAATCTCATCCGGCAAAGGGTTTCTAACACAGTCACCAACCCGCCTGGCCTGTCACACCTCATTTATGGAAGGCCTAGCGAAACTCTTCTAAACGCGCGGGAACAGTACAGATGCGGTCAGTTCCTATAGCAGCAATACGAAGCTAAACTATAAACGGCATGTACTAGGCATACAGCGAGCTAGCGTAAATGAGTTTTGCCGAAAGTACACGTCCAGTAGGCTGTACGTGAGACAGATAATCAATTATGAACTGTCAACACGACAACTGCAGTTGTGTGACCCGTTCTCCTCCACCTGAACTATCTCTTAAGTATTCCCTATGGCTACTATCTTATTATGCCACCAAATGTGTATATCACGAAAGCGATTCGCGCCAGTGGCTTGACGGTGTATCAAAACACAGTCAAACTCGCCTTATTTACCTATAGAAAAGGACACATCGATATACATCGAAAGAATTTATCCAGTTAGGACCATATCGCAGCCTATCGTCTTCCAGTGTAGCGCTGCACGATAGATAAAGCTTAGACCTTGTTTGTTGAGCTATACATATTCACTACTAATAATATCCCGCGATATTGGGCTCTTTCTGTTTGTCGACTTCGGTTTTTACTTGACTTTCCTTAACATTACACAGGTTATAGCACAGCTAACATATAATCATCAAGGTGTACTGCAAATAAACATTTGCAGTCGGACAGATGCGAATTTTCTCAGATTTTTGACGAAGTATTCACAACTACAATATCTTTATAACTACAGCGAAACGCAATACTTTCCATTCTCTAATGGAGTGCATCCCACATCAATATCGCCTTTCCATGTGTTCTCCAACGCTAATCAATGTACATATTAGTTCATACATTACTGTACATGTTTAAGTGGGTCTCGACTATCTTAATAAAAGAATTGATTCACTCAAGCTTAATGGACCCATATGCATCTGATAAGAAGCTCAATGTATAGATTTGGACATTCGCATAGAGCAATTTAAATTACTAGCACAAACGATTAAATTCGCAAAATATATAGATACCTAAACACATAATCCACATGTGGCAATTTGTTGATTAGCAAATATAAACCATGTACTACTAGTTACAATTGTAATACCTTGATTAAAAGACCTCGAATTATACCAACACTTCAAATGGTAACAAGCGGTGGGTGACGAGCATTTGTAGTCTGAAACTTCTTAGCGTCGTCACGCTCGTACTGACCACGTAAACACAAATATATGTTCCTTTGAGATGTATTTTGCTATATTGATAAAATATTAAGCACAATACATTCACATAAATATGCAGTCAACACAGTGTTGCCTAGATTACTAAAGGGAACCTTCATACAATTACAATCCTTTTCTGATCCTAATGTACATAAGAGCGTGTTAGATATCGTAACTAATAGTCGCTGTTTCCTCTCAACATTCAGGAGTTTTTTTTTTGAAATTACAGGATCGAAATTTTTGTTTTCTGCTCTTCAATTGGACGTGCTCTGTAGCTGTACTTTCTTATTACACGCGGTGCATTTCACGTGTCGTTCAAGTGCCTATTTTGCTTTCGCCATATTTGTATACCATATTTGCCGTCTAATTGGAAAAAGATTCGCTTCTACAGATGTAGAAGAATATAGTGCTCACAAAGTCGTCTCCTATTCTTAAGGTCATAAAAATTCATAAAATAAAATTTTTCGATTTGTCTTTCATCGGAAAGCTAAGGTAGTCAAGTGTTTGGCATACAATTAGCGTCGATTACAACTATTTTTACAGGCATATGTTTACGTAAGCTTTTAAAATCAGATAGAGACTATTTTGTGTTTGGGATATTTCACTTGGGAACTCATTGTGTATGGGAAGTGCCCTCAAAGAATCATGCACTGGTTGGTTGTCATGCAAAAAATAAATGCAAAGCACAATCTTTTTTGACTGATCTTGATATGAATGGTGACGGGCTTTAATACAATACTTCTCTGAGGAGCACACTAACCTTGACGAAAGCCAAATCAAATATATATCGCATTTAGGCTAGGGAAAATTCTTACGTGATTAGACTGTTACATACGGTAGATGTAAATATTGCTCGTCAACCACATAAGGATTTTTCTTAGCGACAATTTTCTTTATCTACGCCTCTATCGAGATTTTATTATGCGTCTGAAGACATTAAAATGTTCGAACCCGTTACTATTCGTGCCGTAACTATCAAACACCAGTTTAAAGAACTTGTTTCAGTTTAGTTTCCGATGACGCTTTGCACACCTATGTTCAGTGGCTTAAATGCTATTTGAAGAGAGACTGACATTAAATGTCCCAAATAGGTAATTGTATCTATGCAATTCTTAAAATAGACTTGAAAATACAGATATTAAAAATTATTATAATCGACACCGAAAACTCAATTACGCTTTCAACTTGCTTTCTAGAAAAAAATTTGGAGAAATGTTACCCACAAATGTAATTATAAATGCTGAAAGATAAAAAAGGACTTTTCAAACGCCCTTTAGAATTTGCTTTATCTTCGATGGACCGAAAACGTTTGACGCTTGAAGGCGCGCTATAAAGTAAATTATTTTTGTTTTTAACTTGGGTCGTAATGATACGTTATTATATTGTGGCGTAACTGTACAGTCTACGTTATCCAATCTTTTTGTAAGACTGAGGTCTTTCGATGTCATTTACCCTACAGATTTTACATTTTTTTTTTATTTTGCAATATGTCGCTCGCTCCTCAGCTGTTATTATCTTTGTCAGTGTAGTTACTAGTCCTCCAATAATACATTCTGGCCTGGCCAACTCTCAGGTGTCAATTTTAGCTGCGCCGTCGAGAGACTGACCTGCAACTGAATTGCTAGAAAAGGGCTCACACTTAACGTCGCGTTTCCCGGTACGTATACCCGGTATGTATACACAGTATACATATGATCAACTACTGCAAAGGTATATGTGTAAATAGATGACGTTTTCAAAGACGCAGAAACAACCCAATTAGTTATCCCAATGCGGGGTCCAACATTTGGAATTTGACTGCGCGATGTTTCAAAAGACCTTTGGCGTTAGGTTCTCCCGAAGGTTATCTCTATAGTTTCATCCTCTTTTTGCTCTTACACAATGGAATGCATACGAAATACAACTCGTTCTGGCAAATCAAACGATTTGAAAATATCTTTCAGAGAAAATGCGCGAAAAGGAAGAGTGTGTAGTCGGCAAATGCAGCGAATGGATGCAAGCGTCATAGTGAAAATGTAGCATTCATAAAAAGCGGCTGCGGAAGCATCGAGCATGGCAGGGTGCATAAGGTGTGAGTGCTCGTATGCACTCCTGTTTATGTGCTCGTGACGTATGCAGCAAAAGCCGAACGTGCAAAGGGCGGGGAGTTTGTCAGTGTTCTACACTGTTTCGTTCTATTCTGTCAGTAGTACGCCTGTAACGGTTGCTGCTGTTGTAATCCATGTAGTGCTGTGGCTTCGCTTTGTATATGCATAGGTGGTTGAATGCACATATGACCTGTAGCAGCGCGTCTGCGACATGCTCTATAGTGCGCGCGGAGTGTAGCAAATAGCAAGAATAAAAGGAAGCTAAAGAGAATGGCTCAATGAAAGAGACAAGAAATATCTCTCATATTTGGCATGCAACCACCACCAGTCGCCAGTGCCCGAATGGTAGACGGCCTTCCCCTTTTGGTCTCTGCACACCCCCATTTCGCGTACACGCCCTGACTTCGGGTGCTCGCTGACAGGCGAATTCTTGAATTGATACAAATACGTCGACGCGCTATTGCGGTCGTAGCAGCTGTTTAACGAATTTGTCATCGGCGTTCTGCCATTCCACCAACCTTTCCCACACATGAAGACAACACCATCAAACCCCCTCTTCTCCCCGTTCCAACGCCTCGGAGTGTTCGTTTCGAGGAGTTTGACTGCAAGCGCTGTATTACGCCAAGACAAGCAACAGGCATAGAAGAGATATTCACGAGGATTGCTCTATTATGTCTTTTCATTCTTCTCTATGTTGCAGCTTGCCTGTGGGTCAGTCGCGAAGAGGGACAGCTCTTGATGACATCTCGGAGAAAATTGACGTACATGACGTACATACACCTAACGATACAAGACACATCATTGTTTCAGTTTTACTCACCTCTTTCGTGACGCGTAGGATGCTGAAATCACGTTCATTTCGACAGGTACGTACCGATCAGACGAACTCGAAATGTGCACCATTCGTTACGCCGAAGTGAGATAATTCACCTGAATTGCAATGGTTCAAGATTCAATTCTACAAAATGTTCTTCGAGTTTACTTTAGCTGATTCCGTTACATGTTGCTATGCCTGGGGCTGAGTAAATATTATCTAATCATGCCCAACCACGTTAAGTGGGTATTTTATGCGCGCCCTAGTGGCACTAGAATCCTCGTTTCGCTTAAATCGGAATGTGTGTATTTTTCCGATATTTAAGTCTCTGTTGAGTCTAGAACCATACGCACATGTTCTTCGCTGGAGCTGATGACAGCGGTCATCCTATCCGGCGATGCGCTCTAAGAAAAATACCGGAGCGCGGCTAGCGCTGGCGGTGCCGAGGTGCTCTGTGTGTGTGTGTGTGTGGGTGTGTGTGTGTGTGTGGGTGTGTGCGTGTGTGCGTGTGGTACATTTGGCTTGCAGAATTTTTTGCGCCAGTTTGGCAGGCGGCCTGTCTGCCGCTGCCGCCTTAGATTCCTGCGCCTGCCAAGAAGTCCTTCCTTCTCAAGACACTGGCAGACTAGCGAGCCTGATGCTCACCATGAGATATATCTTCATAATAATATCACCTTTTCCTCCCGTGTCCCGTACCATCTTCCACACTATACTTACACTAGATATATATAGCGAAGTCGACGGTCTCAGCGGCCGGCAGCAGCGCCACGGCGGGTCTCGAACGCGTATCTCTGATTCAATATCTAGCCCTGCTTTATCTTCTCGCTCCGTTAAGAGTGTCCAGT
>MNPL01004473.1:68864-84885 GCA_002081605.1 Tropilaelaps mercedesae
GGCGGCTTGGCGTCTTCGAACCGGCTTTGCCATCCTGTTCAAGGAGGATTCACTCCACTCCTGGGCTGGGTTGTTGGGGGAGAGGAGGGGGCGATACGGTGTGGGCATGAAGCGTGGCCTGTCGCTATATCTTGCAACGATGGCGGCATATTTCCGCCAGATAAATCGTCAGCCAGCTACGTATGACACATCTTTGTTGATGGAGTTCACGCTTTATTTTTCCACCACCCTGTTACCTTGCCGATGTAGAGGATATAGTATCCATATTGCGCAGTGCAGTTGTAGGACACCCTGTGTCCTCTGCGAAAAGCGCTTCGAACAAGCATAGCGATATGAATGCGCTATGAAAGCTTGTTCGATCATTTCCCCCTTAATGTGTACTCGGTATGTTACAAGGCACACGTACGTAGTGCGTTTCAGGAAACAGATACGTCATGGTAAAACGATCATGTAGGTCCTGAACATTAGCCTTTACAAATACTAAAGCCGAACTGAGAAAGTGTGCGACAATCATCCACAACAGAAGTGCTCAAACTCAACAGAACTTTATCTTGATGATGAGCTTTATGGCAACCGGGACGAATTTGATAAACCTGTCTCAAATCGGATTGATTCGTCTTGTAAACAACTGACCGCAAAGGAAAACAGTAGTCGATGGAAACAGTAGGATTCAGAGGTTAGGTATGCCGTCGACGGTAGCGTGTGAATAAATGCGAATCGCAGTGTTGATAACTTCATTTGACGCTTGCTTTTGTCGTTTGATTATGTGTCGTTCATAAAGAAACCCCACAATCAACTACTATTACTCGGAATTTCACAAAAACGACCGTTGTCGTCCACATGCATATTTCCTTGTCGGTTGGTCGTAAAAAGGCGCCGTGTTACGAAAATCGTTACTTAAGCGGATATCGGCTATTTTTGCTCAAACAAACTTGCCTTTAAGTTTGTTTGAGCGGAATTTGTACTAGAGCGGAATTACACGAGTGTATTGTATTGGTGAGTTTTTCTCTATGTTTCGTACACGTTTCGTGTGTTGCCAGTGATGTTGCTTTGAAATGGATAAATGTCTAAACATCGATGTTTTATGCTATTTCTAAAGGCGTTGACTCTTTCAAGAACTGACAAACTTTTTCGCCAACAACTAAACTTGAATTTATCGAGAATTGCAAACAACTGCGTCTAGTATTGCTCGACTTTTAAATCGTTCGTTTGTCACACACTGAAGCAAACTATACGTCCAATTCGTGAAATAATGACAGGTTCAGGTCAACACACGAGTTTACTCTATTAATATGAACATCCTCTGAAGTTTCAGTGAACCGATAATAATGTTAATAACAACGTGGGGCTAGAAAAAAATTAGAATGAAAAAGTGAGCTATTTGTCAAAAAAATGGACGTTCACTCTATAGAAGGTCTAGTTTGATGTCTCCCGAATGTTGTATCACAATAGACAGCCGCAAGTTTCTAAATATTAATGACATGTTAGCTATTTTAAGCGTAAATACGACTTATACCTGTCTACTGCATAGATGAATGAAATTTGCAAAACACTCTTGGATGTTTTTTCCCGTTCAGGCAAGTCAAGTAGCTTCCCTGATTCGGAAGATCTCTCCCTTGTCTGCGAAAATGAACCGGCTTGATAGGCTTTCAAGCCTGACAAAAGAGAATCGTTCAAAAAAGCCTTCGCTACTTTTCGCTGATGTGAACCTTGTTTAGCTGGCGAAGCCGAAACTCGAGCCGAGCTAAGAGTGGCGTCAGTGAGGGGGGGGAGCCATTTTGATTCGGAGTATTAAGCACTAAAATGGCCCCTCACTCTCTCAAAATAGATGGCGACCGGCTGCGCTTGACACGCTGCCTACCCTTACCCCACTTCCCCAATAATCTTCCGCCCTTCTAACGAACATGGACACACATACACACGCGCAAGTGACTCCCATAACTTAGCGCGCGCGTTTTCCACGCATATTCGAATTTGAGTGGTAGCGTCTTTCTTACGTTCAACTCTTGTAGCGCACGCGATCCCGTCGCTTGGTACCGGTCTCAATAGGCCATTGGGGCAAACTCCTGTTGCAAAATGGTAGACAGACATCGAAGGCTTCTTGCATCGGCATGCAGAAAAACGAAGTAGGTCGACATTGCATGCAGCCTGTCTCTGGCCTTCTCGGCCTATTTCAACGAAGGGATCGTTGGGTGTTCGCAGGTCGTGGTGCATTGCAAATGAAGCAATAAGGTCGGCAATGCCTAGGCGGCAAATCGGACGAGCCAACACGACCCGATGTTGAACTCGACTAGCGAAAACGAATAGTTGATAGGATGGGCATGCATGAGTGCAGGTGCCAAACAAACCGCGATTGACTCGGCTTCCGGCTATGTTTCCGGTGTAGCTGGTTTTTTTTCGTTTCTCGCCTTCTGACCCTATTCGCTGTGCTTTGGCGTTCCTCGCCCTAGTACGTCGTGACAGCAATCCCACGTCAGGTGTGGACTTTTGGGGGGCATCCAGTCGTAGCAGCTTCTGTCAGCAAGTCCACCTGCGCACGGCTCGGACGGAGTCCGTATACTTTCGACATACGTAGACGTCGGTCTAAGGTGCCGGTCTCTTGCGCGTCTCACGATCTGTTTTCCTCTTTGCATCCTCCGATCGTCTCGTGTGGCCCACTGGACCATCTACCTGTGCAGGCGAGCTATTGTATAATATGCACTCTCACTAGCTGGCTGGCTGGCCCATTCTGTGCCATTGAGGGCAGTGAGTTCATTGGGCAACCACGAACTGCTTCGAGGAAAAACGGTGCAACTGGCCTGAGTGACTGCAGCCTGAGGTCGAGGTGTATCGAAGCTGGTTGGTTGGTTGGTTGGATGGTGGATGTGTCTGTCTCGCTCTTTGGGACGTTTGGGTCGATGCGACACAACGCCAGGTGCGTGATGGTGAAGCTCTGTGAACACATCGGAACGTTGGGATGCGCAAGACTCCCAAAGCAGGCAGCGATACCGCGGAAAAGGTCCGAGGATGCTACGTTTTTATCTCGAACGGGTAACGGCGGGACGGGTAAAACGAAGGCAAAGAAGAATAACGAAAGGAAACGAGGAGCAACAGGCAGCAAAGGAGCTAGACAGCGGAGTGTTGTAGTCGTTGCTGCTGTTGTTGCCTAGTCGCTGTTACTCGGTCTAAGACAAGAACGATAGAGACGACATAACAGCGGGGACAACAACAACAACAACAACAACAACAACAACAGAGCCGAATACAACGACGGTAACGATCGTCAGACTAAGAGACTTGGGCGTATGCAAAGGGGGAGAGGAGCGTAAGACAAGCAGGTAAAGGACGAAGAGAAAGTGGGGGGCAGCAAAAGAAGAAGAGGACAACGACAAAGATGGTGACGGTGACGGGGAATAAAGTGATTATTTTTGAAAGGTAAACATGCACACACACACACACACACGCACGCCATTCTGCTGGTTCGTCGCAGGAACCCGCATTGCATGAACGTTCTCCTCCTGTGCAACAGACGTCTGGCAGCAGCTCCTCCAGCGTCCGCTCGGCATT
The DNA here is from genome assembly GCA_002081605.1 of Tropilaelaps mercedesae. Taxonomy (NCBI): domain Eukaryota; kingdom Metazoa; phylum Arthropoda; class Arachnida; order Mesostigmata; family Laelapidae; genus Tropilaelaps; species Tropilaelaps mercedesae. The sequence goes on from MNPL01004473.1 coordinate 72,411, forward strand.
GAACCCCCTCTCCTGAAAGAGCCCCTTGTCTTCCTACATCCTTCTCTTCATACCTCGAATGCTTCTTGAAACTGCTCCAACTTCCAATCGGTTGCTTGCTGGCACGATACGAGCGAGGGCAGGATAGGATACAAAACGTCACCCGCGATTTTGAGTCACTGTTAGGATGGGGGCGGGTGGCATTCTTGGCAGCAGGAATCGTCGGCATTGGCCGCTGGACTGTGAGGCGCTCCGGGATTGGTGGGAAACAGTTGGATACTCTGCTGGGCGCACCTGGCAAAGACATCGAGAGCGATCGGCTCTAGAGCGATCTATCGTAAAAACGTTTGGTGGGCGCCGACTGAGCAGAGGCAGAGGTAGACTGAGAAGTGAAACGCATAAGAACGCTACGGAAAAACCAAGAAAAAAGCTGCTTCCTTTGGCTGTGCTTGAGGAGTCGGGTAAGCATAGACAACTGAAAGCAACGAAAGGAAGGCGAGGGCAGATGCAAGCCAACACGTGCTCCCAACTCAACGGCAAAGAGTTCCAAGGCAGCCTTGCTCGTTCATGAGGTGACGATGAGAAATCACTTGGCTAGAACTTTGGCAGCGGAAGCGGATCGCGGCTGTTGTCGCAGGAAATTGATCAACCGACTACCTCACCGCTGGAACGTCTCAGCTGGGGCCAGCTCGCATTTCGTCCTTACGGAAAGTTGTGGACGGATGAACGAGCCGACGTTGCCGCTATGTCCAAATGAAGGAAGACGATCCGTGCAAAGTAAATACGGCCGACAATTTATTTACACGACAAAACGCTCGAATACAATTTTTGTTCAATATGACGCTTCAGCAGCATAAAACTCGAGCGTGATTGCCACCTATTATTGGCAGCGCTATATCAACACATACAATGTCCATTAATATGTCATCATTACTACCTTACATAGGGTACCACTGACTAGCGAGCTATGCTAGATATCAGCTAATATAGCGCGCGCGTTCATATTGCTTTTTGTCCCGTATTTACGACACAAAGTCGCCTCTTAGGAACAAACCAACCGCTACCTGTAGACATGCTTTTTGTATTGTACCACGGGACAAGTGTCACGCGTACGATTTACTACAGGACCTGGCTCAGAGAGGCTACAACAATTAGACGTATAGAAATCCCGGCAGTTGGGTCCAGCAGACCACTTCCTCAGTCAGCATTTTATGTATAATGAACTCGTTGAAACGTATTCAACTTCTCCAGTATGCTGCTCATAACATCAACCTCCTTGCTAGATCTAACAAAGCAGGCGCGCAAGTGAGCCATTCTACCAATTTCAGCAAATTACGATTATTTGTTTGTTTGTTAGCGCTCACCCCGGTGGTGCGGCCGAGTAATAGCGTAAAACTAAACAGCCCCGTCGGTGTAGTGCCCCGTCAAGTTTATCTTCGAATATATTCTGCACGCCAGATTAGTACGAGTAGTAGTACTTCAGCGGATGAGTGTAGAATTATTTTCAAAGATTTATTGGCAAGATTTATTAAAACTTATCGGCAAGGCGTCGTTTCAAGTGTAGACTGGCCAGTCTGTGCTAGTAAACCCGTTTACTTGTTTGGCCGCCTAGAAAACTTAGCACCACCAGGCAATACAGGCGGGCAACAAAGCTCAAGTTTCGAATGCAGTACTTCTTGAGCTTTCTGAGTATGACGTATCCGTTAGTGTCAGTTTGGCTGGGCCACGGAGTATCAAATAAACATGAACATAGAGTGACTACGCCATGAAATGCACCCTTATGGTGTCATAATCAAACTTCAAGAATGCTTGTTCAAAACAGCCGCGCCGGACTAGATTTCCCTATAAATATTACGCCAACGTGTTGACAACCCCTTAAACGTGTATTGGCCTGATTAAATTGCACTTTCCAGGCCTTTATTAGTGGAGGTCACAAATGAAAGCAGAAAAGGGCCTGTGGAATGGGCATTAGGATTGGATCTTAATTCAGCCGCAATGTATATCGGAACAGATGCTAGGATTCCCTGTTTTCCCTCTGAAGCCTTCAAGGACAGCTATCGACGTTTCAAGGACGATTTCTTAAACGAACACAAATAAATGAATCCACTTGTGTACGCTTTTGAACATTCCACAACGACAGACTCCACTACTATGTTTTGCGCTTTCATTTGGCGTCGTTTAACATCATGAAAACCATCTCAGGGTATTCCAGTGTAGGAATCTATACCGAGGCCGTTTCGTCATAGGCCGGATCCAGGAAGTAGGCAAGAGGGACATGTTTTTTCGGCGGCTATTATATTACACATACAGTGTAAAATTCCACCGGTGAAGATCTTACGTTAGAGGAGAATAAAAGCGGCTGTAGCAAACTGGAATGCAAACATTATCCGAGGCGCTTCGCTGGGTGACAACGTTCAACAATGTGAAATGACGCTAGTGCATGAACGCCTGAACAACCACTGACTTCTGTATAGCTAAAGGCAGCCTTTACGATCGACCTATTCTACCTATCGGTGGTTTGTTGTAGCCCTGCCTAACATTCGATGAAGGAGACTGTCATTGTGAAAAAGTCGTGAACATTAAGCACACTATTCCAGTTCAGATTCGGCGTTGTTTCGTTGACGAACCGTGGGCCCAGATGAGGTGCACTGATGAGGTATCCTTTGACCCATATTTTTAACAGCATCGAGTAAACGCGCGGATATCTGTCACGTCAGTTGGACATTCGCAGCCAGCTTAATGCATGTTCTTATTGTAGCTAACTATTCTTATATTTATGTAGCTAACGAATAACACGGTTTGTTGTCAACTGGACCCCTCGGCATCGAAGTGGTATACGACGTCGTTCGACTCAGTCGCGGCCAGACGTCTGCGACCCAGAACGTGTCAGCCCATTTGTGGATTCATGTTCCATGTGTAGCAGTTAGAATCTGTAGATCTACTTAAGCCACGTGTACATCTACTTGTGCCAAATACGATCACTTACCCAGCCTGCCGACACTCAACCTCCGACAACTTGTTTACTACTAGGCAAATGTTAGCTACGAATTTGTGATTGAGAATTGAATGACAAACATCGAGAGAGTGTTCGATATTATCGTACACGCGTTGCTGGATGTATTTGTGCACATTCTCACGAATTGGTAGATGCGCTCGTGGGTTTTGGCGTATTCAAATGAGTTGCATTGTCTTCGCGTCAATTGCGTGCAAACATATCTGCGTGCAGTGAGACGCTGACATGAAGTTATTCTCATGGCACTGCCAATAAACATGTAACCTTGATGGAAGCGGTTAGTCGTGGCTGTGATTAAAACGGGGAATACAGCGCAGTTGGCCGTGTTCACGAGGTATGTTCGAGCTATAACAATGAGTGAGAAAGGGACAAGCAGAGTGGGGAAAAAGGGTCCAGTCCATACGATTAGGTGGTCGGTCAATGTCGTATTGAGGCGGAGTTGTGAGCTCTTTGTGCGCACGAGAGACGAGGACCAACGTGTTGCCGTTGCTGTCACCTGAACTATAGCTTTGTTTTCTCCGATTTCTTCTGAAGAAATCCGATGGAGTGCGTACGCTACGACGGGTAAAGAAAGGAAAGGGACCTGGGTACCTTCGTTCAGTACGGGGGACGGTTTCGGGGTCTGTGGAGACCCCCGGCAGACTAGACCGGAGTCCTCTCGAAAAGTCTACATTTGTCACAGTTTAGAGCGACCATGAATCAGTCGGTCTGGCAGAGGGCCATGGGCTGTTGCGGAGAAGGGCGCCCATAGTAGTGTAAGGTCGTGGCAATAGTGAACAATACCACTTCCAGAACCTCCAAGGCACTGCAGTACATTCTCCTCTCTACTCCCCGCGCACTTGCGCTAGTTCTCTCTCTCTCTCTCTCTCTCTCTCTCTCTCTCTATTCTCCCCTGTTCACTGTCGTTTTCTCATCTAGCTGTGTGTATGTGAGGGTTTGTGTGTATGTGTGGTCGCGTTTAGTTGTCCATCGCTCGGACTACCGGTGCTGCTGTCGGGCAGCCGCGCGACGGTGGTTGTGTCGTATGTTACGTATTTGAGGTACAAAAAGAGTCCGCATTGCAGTAAATCAAGCGGGACGTCGGCCAGGTTGGCCGGTCTCTCTCGTTAGTCAGTTTCCGTTGGACTGGACCAGCTCCGGGAGACTCAATCGCTATGTTCCTGGGTGAGTAGAAAAAGCATACGCGAACTAGAAACTATTTTCACGGTGAACCGTACACAGAATACGACACGAAAATGAAGAGCAGAATCTTTGACGGGCACACTACGGTAGAAGAGGAAAAAGAACACGAGGACTTTTGCTAATTTCATACCTGGCGTCGTGTGTTTATCCGTAAAATATACGATGCAAAATCGAAAATTGATTTGCTCAAAAGAGTAGTTATTGTGTATTCACTAATCACACGAAAGAGTGAAATGCCTATAAATATATTCACTAAATAATTCGAGTAGACAATGGGCAAGGCCCATCATTTTCACGAAACGTACCGACTTGAATCGTTAAGACGAAACCCGATAAACCAAGCAGTGTCCCGGTATAGCTGCAGAGCGTAAAAAATGCACTGAGTCATTTACTTATGATGCAAAACGCCATGGCTATCACATAAGGGAGTGAGCTAGTAACGTTTAGAGACGTTGGAACAAAGCCTTCGAGATGTAGCCGCTCCAGCAATGAAGCTGAGCAATGGACGAGCCTCGGACTAGGACGACTCTGAGACTGGCCACCAGAAGAGAGGATATAGGGGGGGGGTACGGGGTGTTCTAAGAAGGATCGCGTCAGGAGAGTGATGGGGAGGCTGCTAGTAGCTCTAGCGTTGCCTGACTCTGGTTGGAGATGTGTGTGTGTATGTGGGGTGGCGCACCAGGGGGGACTTGCAGACGCGGGGACGAGGGACCATTACAAAAGATTTACTCCGGCCGAAAAGAACATAAATCGGACGACCGAGTGGCAGTGGCGCCGTAGCCGGTGCCGGATGGCGGTAGAGCTTATGGCCACACGTCCGGGTCGTGCGTCAGCTTCAAACACCCTCAAGCAGTGGGAAGAGAGTGGAGGAGGCGTGGGGGGGGGTTGAGGAAAGGCGAGGCTCACTCCACTTGGCCATCCGCTGTTTCTCCGCCGTCGTCCGCGCCCTCATCCACCCTCCATTTCCAGGTCCCCTAAAACCCATGAATCCCTTTGCCGTAGCCGGAGACGCGAGGGCAAACCAAGATGAAGTGCTCAAACGTGAACGGCGCACAACAGCACGGGCAGAGAAAGTCCGGCAGAACGAAGGCGCGTGAAACGTGGTGTGTATCTGAGTGAGTGTGTGTGTGTGTGTGTGTGTGTAAGGAGCGTTTGTAGCCCTGCCCTGAGTATAACTCTGTGCAGCCAGTAAGTCTGGCAAATGCTTATGACTGGCGGCTGCCTGGAAGAAGAAGATGGACCGACAGCGGCAGATGACGCGGGATTGCCGAAGCTGCTCCCACGCTCGATTCGGTTCGGAGCATGCTTTTGTCTAAATATTATCACGGCCATCCGGCTTGAGATTACAGTAAAAACCAAAGCACTGCCATTCAGGCCAATTATATGCCACTTGCAAGTTAAGAATAATGTGTCACATTTACTATCAATGGTTTTAAAAAGTGCGTCGACATGAAAAGAATTCGCCACTCTATGCGGAAATGCACTCCGCGGCTATAAAGGGGTGCTTTCTGTTTTTAGCAATACTGACTGGCGTTGATGATCACTTAACGTTGTAGTTTACTGTATGTATGTATCGTAATGCACTATGTCTGCCTCTAGCAGAAATTCTAGTCAAGATAGTAAACAGGACGAGACTTATCCGTTTTTCTCCAGAATGACATGATATCAAATGAATAGAAACGTTTCGTCTACAGAAAAGATTTACACACCCAACGTAGAGGCAATAAGCAAGAAGCCTTACGTGCGAATGTTTAAAAAAATTGCGCAGGCGCTTTTACAACAATGATTAGGTAGCATAAAACCCCTAGAACCAAATCAGACTAGAACACAAACAGTGCAGTTCTCATTTAGATTGCACTACGAGAGGTTTTCTCTTAGTTCGCCATAAAGTTCTTTGTGTAAACCATGCGTGAGCTTCCTTTTCCTCAGCGAATCTGGCTGTCTTTAAGGGTATGGGCACAAATAGACAGCAGTGTTCACTAGATAAGATATTAAAACCAGTGCATATGTGTTTTATTACCGGGCTGGAATAGTTAGTGAATGCACAACAACAGGCGACCCCGTATTGCCTGCGAAGGAACTACGAATCGTGAATACGAATGGAACTCATTGCGGCAGGGCGCAATAGGACAATCTCTAGAAAGATCATAATTATTTCACGTTACGCGAAAACCGTGGGGACTGGAGGTTCATACTTTCAACACTTTCAACAAGGCAATGGAGAAACTCGTTATTCTTTATAAAAAAAAAATGAAAAAAAAAACTTTACGAGGCAGTACTAGAAATTTGAAGCATCAAGCGCTGGCGTACAAGCGATCTATGTCGAATGTCTTGACAGGTGGTAGAACCAGTATCGACAATGCACAGACAGTCACCTAGTCGGATAGACCAGTCCAGATTCCTGGAATGGAAAACAATTTGCACTTAGTAAGCTTATCCCGCTGAGTTAGTTTGTCATGTGCAGAAGCAACTACCCTAAAGTTGCCCTCCCTGAAGCGGCTGATCCCTAAGTTTTTCTTCTTGTTTTCCTTTTAGTCACTTGTTAAGCATGACCGGTCAACAATATCTGAGCGCGCAATTGATTGGGATGTCCCAAGCGAACGAGTACAATTTCTAATTTCGGACAACCCTTTCGCAGCGGGACAATCAGTGGCGAATGACTGTGCCAGCGAAGCATGAATTTTTTGAATTTGCCCGCTAACACGTGTCAGACGTACAGACCGCACTGGTGCAGGCAGATAAGTGCTCATTTAGCAAAGTCACCCATAGTAACAACTGATGATTATCGACAAATCTAGCAGGATATATGGGCAGATTTCATCCGCTAGTTTGTTGTCCATAATTCACTAACAGATAGTTTTTAAAACTGTACCAGGGTCGAAAAAATTGCAGTTGCATTATGTGAGGCGGCAACGCTTGTTCGGTTTAAGGGGCAGCGGTTGTTGACAGCTTTAGCTGCACTTTGACACCTACCCTCTCGGTTCTTGCTGAGGTCCTGTGGCAGTTCCCTCGAGCCCCACTGGTGTTACAGGGACGCCCTGCTCCCGCCTCTCCTCATTGATTTTTGCTGCTTGTACTACTGCTGTAGCTGCCAGTGTTTCTGAGATGGTTGCGCCTGCCACTGCGTTACGCGTTGCGGGCGATGGTGTCTATCCGTCGTCCACAGATGCCATACCCAGCCAGTTTGGCTTCAGGTCATCAGAATGGCCGGCCAATGGACTCACTCTTCGAGAAGCCGGACGGAGCCGAACTCGACATTGGTCTCTGTCACAGTAGAACGCTACGCTGTCTCTAGCAACTGGCTCGGACTTTTTGCAGGCTGGCGGGAAACACTGGAGAGCGCACAATCGGTTGTGTTCAGCTTGGTTAGACAGCTCCGTTGGGCTGGGTTCAATGCTCATGCATTGGACGAACTGCTTTTGAGCCAATCTGTTTGTTCCCCCGGGCAGGATCTGCGCGGTTATAATTGGAGTCCTTGCAGACCAGAGACTGCTGCCTGGGGAACATCATTGGATGCTTGCAGAACGCCCAAGCAGTCTGTGAATTACTAGATTTTTAAGTTGCCTCAAAATACACTCAACCACACGGATATACAAGCACAAGGGAGCATGGACGCATTTTAATGATATTGGTGGTCAATGCGAATAGGGCTACCAGAAAACATAAGTTTCTTCATGTGTGGATAATTGCCGAACCCACTGGCATAGAGGTTTGTTTATTTGTTTAAAGTCAATTAGGCCCTTAGTGATAGCACTCACCGAAGTATCCACGACAGATGGTCGCTATTTTTTTCGCGTATATATGTTCCTGGCTGTCAGTCGTTGGCTAAGAATAAAACGATAGCCAATATTTATTCTACTTTGGAAAGACCGGTTATACATAGGTAGCACCGCGAGACTACGAACGGAGGCAGATATTGAGAAGATTCCGTGTCATAGTTGTTACAATGAACCTGGCTAATAAATAGAACACGCGGAAAGTGTTGTACAGACTTCCGCCCGTGCTGTTTCCTCTCTAGACGCACATAGAATGTATGATCTATTTTCAGAGCAGTAAAAGCGCCAATAGTCTGTAATCAGCTTAGTGTCTACGTAACCGTACTACTTTAGGGAATGTACCAGGTAGGAGACCTTGTAGCCGCATATGATGCACCTCGTACTGATTTGAACAAGCTCATACGTTTCTGGAGAATTATTGAGCGTCATCTGAGTGTTACACCCGTCGGCAGATAGTATCCGCCATTTAATGGCTTTACAGTATAGCCCTTAAAGGGCGCATAGTGTATTCGTATAGCAAGTCAAATCGCCTCAACTAAATACAGCGAACTCGCATGGATGAATAAGAACTTCGTCAAATCGTTCAGTTACTAATCGAGGCACTACCGATTGTCCGGCTATCAACATCGGTCGTGTGTGTGAATAGTAGCCCACGGGCGCTGTGGTTGATCCCGTGGGAGTAAAAAAAAAGGCCGAGACAGTTCTGCATATACTTTTCGAATGTTGTTCAGCTGCATATGCCAGTTCGGCTGCACAGTCACCACCATTGCTATGAGTGTATCGTTCCTTGACGTTGTAACAGGCCGTGCTTAATTCACGCGCGATACGCGGAGGGGGGGATATGTCGACCAAACTCCGATTGGGCATCTCTAACAAACTTAATCGTGGACGATTTGTCGGGAACAGGAAATCGCGTCTACGATAGTATCTGTTAACCCTACTCGCTGTTTTTCAGCGAGAGAAAGTTTTGCCTCTACCATGATGTTTCAAGCTGAGTCGACGTGAGGACGTAAAGTTAAGGCGACAACCGCGCTCGGTTTTTGCTGAGTTACGCATGTCATTGCTTTTTCTTGCCAGAGAAGAAGTCCGAAGTTAACTGCATGCCACCCAGAGCCACTTTTCAGAAATGTGGCCGGAGTTAGTAGTGAATGATTAGCGATAAATATGATAGTACGATTAACTCTATGAGCGCGTCTATTAGTGCTTAAAGCACATCACTTGTTGAACGACCAGGCTGTATTCTGTGATGCACTGTGGAAACACTGTGCAGATTTTGAATCGAGTTTTTTCACGTAAGTATGTGGAATTTTTGCAATTACAATGCAATACAACAAAGGGGTGTGATATGCTCTGGAGTGCGACGTCATTGACAGCTCTGCAGAATTACTGAGAGTTTACCGTACGTAAGGCGGAATCAAGAATATCACACACACACACACACACACACACACACACACACACACACTACGATGTGTCCTTTGATCATTATCCCAGCCGGGATATTTGTTCTTATCAAACTTTCTGCACGAGGAACATTCTTTAATACTTGGAAAGACGGCCTCAAAAGCTAACACGTAACCTTTTTCTGGCCGTACCTACAACCATGTTGGTCTCCTTTTTCATGGATTCATTTTCACCCATTTCTAGTTATTCCTCTCGTTAGGTGAAGACGAGGGCGACGCGTTTTATGCAGCTTTAGCCGTTTTCTGTTGTATGGCTCCCTTTTTCTCTTTTTTGTTTGTGGCTGGCCGTCTCACGGCCTCCAGCCATCGTTGTCATTGTCGCCATTCCGCAGGCGATGTTGGTAAGGCTGAACGTGACCATGTCTTCATTAGCAGCAGCAGCAGCAGCAGCAGCAACAGCAGCTTCATGAGCTCGAGCTCCAGAGAGAGAGAGTGAGAGAGAGGGAGGAGCAACTGGTGCAGTTTTCCCCTTTGATACTTGACAACTGCCTGTTTCCTTTCCAGTAAAAGCGACAACTGCAGCAGCTGCAGTGCTGCTCCGTGTACGCACTCTCATATATAAACACAGACACCCACAAGCACACGACGCGCATTACATACACACTGAGGCTACAGCGGAGCAACTGCATAATATTAGCACGTCGCTGTGGATTCCGGGCTAGCTCATTTGACGCTTCTATAGCGAAATCCTAAACAAATGACGATCCAGGCACATGGTGCACGTAAAGCGTTTCAACACAAACATGCGCTGTAGCACATAATTTCACGCGGACGCCCAGTCCGACGACTTGGGCCGACTGGCATAAACATCTCAACGTAGAGGTGGTTTTCGCCAGCGAATGAACAGAGCGAACGCGCAAAGGTGGAATAGACAGAGAGAGGGAGAAAGATATGAAGCAAAGAAACGTACAAACCGGGTAGCTTCTCTCACTTTGTGTGCCCAGTGTGTGTCGTTGCAGTTGGGCCGTGGCTCTGCGTAGCTCTTGGCGTCTTCCTATGCCCCCGCCTTCTCCTCCTTCCCCGCGGCGCATCGTTGTTGGGTAGTGGCTAATGATATTTCTGAGTAAACAGAATAAATATCTCATGTTTACACCTTCGGACGCCAGTGGCCCGCTCCTCATTGCGTCTCCAGTGCACTGGCGAACTCCCCCGTGACTGTCCGTGTTGCATTTGCCTTCGCTTCGTCTTCCTCTCCTCACGTGAAACGTCCTCTTGCCCCAGCGGATGGTGGTTACAGAACTGTCGATGGCATAAAACTGCAGCAAACGACCGAACAAGGCGCTTTGTCTCTATGGCGTACAAAAAACAAATGAATTCAGGTATCGTTTACACTGCGGGAGAGCCGACTCCCCAGTATCGGTATCGATGCATATCGCACCGAACGAGTTCTTCAGTTATTTTCTGCCTCTGTTGCTGCCGTTGCTGGTGTTTAACCTGCTGCCGGCAGTAGAGAGAGACGGGGTCTCGCTAAACGCTTCGGAAACCTGTGCGGCTCACTAATTTCATTTACATAGAGAATGACCCCATGATGTTGTCGCCTTTTCGCACGATTGTGGATTGTAGCTGGCTGGCTGGCAGGCAGGTAAGCTAACGTTCCTAGTCGGGCATTCTATGGCAGGAGTTAGGTTCGTGACAGAGAGTATTGAGACACCCTTGAGCGAGAATGAAAATGAACATTATAAAGACAGGGCAGCGTTCGTCGGGCGGATAAAAAGGTATTCTCCAGCTTTCTTATTCGTTTGTTCAATATGCTTGTGTGTGCATACCGGTCTCAAAGCAAATGGTGAACTTCGTGACTTTGTGAATAGCTAATTTCAATCTGTGCGGGCGACAGGCGAGAAACAAGATGAGCCGGAATATTAAGATTACAACGGAGATCCGAAAAAGACAGAGTCCACAAATTGTAAATAACCTCTTGCTGATTCTTCGGCTGCTCTGGTTAAAGGGAAGGTCGGGGGTAATCAGGTGGGGGTATCGGCACCACCCTTCGCCGAGAAACACACGTCACTTTACTCGAGGAAAAGGAGCTGAAGAATCAACCCTATGGCCGCATTGCTGTGATTGCTGTGGAGTATACAATGAGCAGCCGTTTGCGAAAAGCCAAATGTAAGAAGTGAAGATATTTATTCGACTCGTCTGCCAATATCGGGATTGGCCGGGCTGTACACTGGAAGTGTTTTCACTCGGGTAGACTCGCAGAGAAGTGAAATACAATTCAAATTTCAGATGAGAGGTGTTGTCAGCAAAGAAAGCAAATTATGAAAACAGATAGCAGCGAAAGTATTTAGAGGCGCTATTTTGCTCCAGTACAAAAATATTATACCCTAAGAAAGTGAAACTAGAGAATGACCTAGAGCACAAGGGGCAAATCCTCTTTACAATCTACAACTCAAATCGAGCATATTCGTCGCAAATAATTTATACATCGATTTACTAGCTAGAATGGGATTTTTAGAACCCTTTTAGAACATTTTGTGGCTACGAACTTGTCGCGAAGAAGTCTATTTCTTATTGGAACAAATGCAACGATCTCATCTACTATTCCCGTGGATAGGTGAATTAAATAGACTACTGAACGATTGTGTGTTTTTTTTTAACAAGAATCTGTTGCTTGTATCGTGTCGTGACAGAATATCTTTATATTTACGCTGCCATCCACTAAATTTTTCCAGCCATCCACAAGTTTGGCCACCCAGCTACCGTTTTCAAACCGCGGGTTATCGCATAACGTTGGAAAAGAGAAATATGAAATTATTAAGACGATGTGAAAATAATTTTAATGACCAGAGGTCAGCGTAATTAGAGAAGGCGCCCTTACGCACAGCTTTCACGGAGAGGCTACTGAAGTCCGTTGTGCAACGGGGTAACGCAGTGGGGAGGACTGCGGGCTTGAGGACGTTGTGTGTGTGTGTGTGTGTGTGTGTATGTGTGTGTGTGTGTGTATGTCGTGGGGTATCCACAAATCGATCTATCCTCCTTTTTTAACCTTTGCTTCCATTTCAAGCTATCCCCAAACACCGCCAGTGAAACTAGAGTGAAGCTACAGGCAACACTTTAGAATT
>MNPL01004476.1:10089-20565 GCA_002081605.1 Tropilaelaps mercedesae
CGAATGCACCAAGCCACCGAGCTCGACAGGTTCTACCATAGCTACATGGACTTCACCGGGCTTGTAATAGGTACTAAAAATAACGAAGTGATAGCGTTGCGTCAAGGAGGCTTCTGAGAATCCTTTTTCAACGACCATGGAGCGAAAGGCACCAGTAGAACCCCGGTAGCAATACCGTCATTGCTATTAATCAGGCATCAACCATGTTTGACCTGGAGGTAGTACCAAATATATTCCACCATACTCCAAATCTGGAAACATTTGACAACAAAGGAATTTTAAATGTGTGTAGAATAAAACCGGAATTCCTCAAGCTCATAAAGTGCATAACTCCACGATAAATGTAAGTGTGTCGTTGTGGGCGCTATTCTACTGGACAGGGCTATTCATTGAGAATCTAACAAGGAAGTTTCATCTACCCAAAATACATATGCAGCCCCTCGGCGAACGCGGGTTTGGACAGCGTATAAGCATGGGAAATTTATTAAATGTTTACCATATATATGTTGAGCCAATAGAATTCCATGTATGGACCATACAGAAATTATTTTTAGGGAATGTCTTTCTAAAATGTAGCGGCAAGGATGCAAATCTTTAATTGATAATATAGATACGTATTCAGGGTAGTAGTGACTCGATAATGTCGCCTCATTTTGCCCTACACCTCCAGAAAGAGGAAATGTCAATCTCGATTTCCCTTTAAGCATGTACACATTTATTACATATTGAGATCTCATATTTTCTAAAGTGTGTAAAAACACACTTGATTGATTCAGCGTTTATTTGTACATAATCTGTGTAAATATAAATAGGCGTAGATACCTAGGTCGGCTAAAGTGATTATAATCCTTGTTCAGGGTGCATCGGCCACTGATCGGAACATCGTCGAAAAAGATTAGCGTTGTATGTTTAAAACAACTCACTCGCCTCAAGAGATAATCGGATTATTAATTTGCGAAGTTTACTTTGGCAGCGAAGGGGCGACCGTCAGTTTGTAGCTCGTATAAGGAAGGCGCACTTTTATTGTTATCGTGACATTGCCGTTTACGCCTAGTTAAACGATAGCTTTACTAGACGATGTTTCTCCCCTACGATGTATCTGCTAATTACGTCACACCTTATATTGCTTGAGCCATAATCTAACAAATTGTACAAAGAATAATGCGATAGTCGCTGCACGAGAGGCGTCACTATGGCACTACTTGTTATACTAATGATCTAATAAATCTTAAAATATGCTAGGGCGTACATAGTTGCATTACAAGCATGATCCCAACTAGAAAATGTGGTATTAAGAATCAACGATTCAGGCTCTTAAAACGAAAGGAGGCCCGGAGAAAGCTTATTTTGAACTTGTATAATAGGGGTTCAGTCTTGTAAACACGAAAAAGTGTAGCATATGACAAGCGGCTTTATCGTATTATCTGCCTCAAAATTATAGTATGTGTAAATACAAAGTGTGCAGATATGACTGATGAACGAGAGATGTCCGATATATCTATTATGTATGTATGTAACCTCTAATCATGCGAAGTAAAAAATGCTGCTTATTTTAAATATAGGAAACACGGCTAGTTCGAGTACAGTGAAAACACGATTGCCATACGGTATAAATCGCGTCATCTCATCCTTGAGCTATTCGGCTCCTTGCTCACGACATTCACGGATCTCTCGTCAAGAGAGCCGCACCAACTGAGGGCTTGTTAGACGTGTAGACGACTCTACTGCAGCCTAAAGGAAGTTTCCCTCGTATGCATGTCTGCAGGGGGAGATCACGACTGAGAAGAGGGAATGCATCGAATGGACGCTGAGGATCCTTTAGATGAACGTAGAAAACGACTGTGTTGAAGCTAAAACAACAGACGCGTTCGGTACGGAAAGTTCTAAGCGAAAAGGAGAACTCTTCGACTAAAGTGATGTTCGGCTGCTCTCGAACGTGGTCGGCTAAGCTACCCTTCAAACATAAACCTTGTACGTAGTCTAATCGCTTGAATGCTTCCCTTCCAAATGGGAATTAGATAGTGGATTTTACTTGCTATTTGCTGGTGTCGCACTCTCTTGAGCTAGGGGAAGAAGTGAAAGTACTCCGTACTAGCATATTGAAACTAAGACATTGAAGTTAGGCGTGACTTGAACAACATTGCTCTGCACGAGTTGTTCTGTCGTACTGTAGGAACATTCACTCTAGAGAAAAGTCAAATTGCGGCCGCGATACGCTTAGACTTAGGGTGGGTCGTTAAATACAAGTTCCCGCTTAACGACGAGGCTCGGTGATTAGCATTGGAGTGCCTACCCCGAGATAAGGATCACCGATGATATCTCAGACTGATGGCCTATCTAGGGGTCGCTCGGGAACTATCTCGTGGGTCACTAGCTATAGCGGGCATACGGCATTCTACACGTTACAGGTTACCTTGTGAGTAGCCCAGGGTGGACTGCAGATTCAGTTGAGTGTACACATATGCGTCCGTGTGAGCGTACGAGATTCGGGTTGGTCATTCATAACTGGTGAGAGACGCGGCATCACCGCTACGATGCCGCGTCTAGTGGCCTGTGACTCCTTTACTAAATCCAGGTGAACAGACAGGACTCACTGAAATGGAGTAAAAGGCACTCGGATATAACGATCAGATAAGCCGAACTCAGTTAACCTGCTTGTTTAAGTTCCGGACAGACTATTTTCAACGTATCTTCTGAGATCTCCGCTAATACAACTCTAACAGAAAATGCCGTGTCTAGTATTTGCCTGGCTGAAATGTCTGAACGATAAAGATTAACGAGGCCAAGACAGGGAGATCATTGGACGATCGGGCAAACGGATGCAGACGTCACCCATCACTTCAAATCCTAAGCCTGATGCAGATCTGATGGGTGGCCCCAATGAACGGGCAGGGCCTCTTTGATAGGACGTGGGAGAAGGGAAGCCCTTCTCAATGTGGCTGCAGATTCAGGACTCAATGGGGCGGAATCGACGAGTGAACGCCGAGCAGGGGCAGCGGCTACGAGGCCTTTGCTGACGTTCCCTTTTTGTCCGTTGAAGCACTCTTCCGACGCCATACCGCGCTCTGAAGCAATGGATACAAAAAGAATTGCAGTCACGATCTTCTTTCCAGGCTAGCGTCTTCTTGTATGCAATAACAAATGGCTATTACATGTCTGTAAGATTACATTATGAATATCCATGATTATTATCTCACAATCGTTCCTTATGTGACTCCCAATGTTCAAAAGGGGCTGCCGAGGTCAAGATACCGACTTTTATCAGCTACATTTAACCTTATTAAACACAGCTACAAACAGAGCCGTTACTAACAACTTATACGCAATGGGCTTTAAGAAATATTTCAGCCAGTAAGACTCAAAATCAAGCTTTTGAGATCGACACCGCGGCTCTTTTTGAATGCAGCCATCGGTACACCAACAACCCGCAGATCATCTAAACGTTCGAACGCTCTATGAACACTTTTGAGTTTATTTAATTATATATAGGTTTCTTACAATAAAATGAAGCACCAAGTGTGTTTCCACTAGTCTTTATTCTGTTTGGCCGCCGGCGCTTTGCCGTAACGACCACATCGCTGTTTATCAAACGAGATAGGTTACCAGAGACAAATGATATTCTCTACAGGCACAAAGCATTCAACTTCCCTAAAGCTATTTACACAACCAGTCACTGAAAATTTGATGCTGTATTAAATATATTCTATGAAGTTTAGTCTATAGTTGCAATAATAGCGATATGATATTACTAGTAGTTGTTGATCCCTCGAGGTGGGAATGTGGGCACTTGTAAAAATATTTACTTGCAGTCTACAGAAGATGATACTAGGGCAAACTGCAATTTGTTGCGAACACAGTTGGTAACCTGAACAAGAAAAGCACTTCTTCTAACTTTCCGTTTAGCTTTGCTTGCGAATGGTATGAACTGTGTGCGGCTTTCGCCGCTGGTAAAGCTCCAGGCAATATTGCTGCGGCATTGTGTGACGTGTGTAATTCAGGCTAAGCAACCAATCCTAATAAGAAAAGATCGATAACACACGAATAACTGCCACTATCTAATAAACTGATCAAAATTGAAGCTTCGAATTTCCCGGACAGCTTGATGGAATTCAAGGTAAGAAATTTATTTTTCGACTGTATTTTAAGGCCGTAATAACACGAGAGTGTATGTCTAATACTCAACCAGAAATGAAAACCAAAGCTTGGCGAATAAATTAGTAGGACAAGATGACGGAACGCCAAAAGTAGTAATTTTGTTATCAAAACGATACAGGCTCAAGTATCCTTAATTTAAAAATAGGAAAACTGTTTAGTACATTTGAACCTCAATGCTTACCAGCCTTATCCGTTTATTATATCAAACTACGTAGTAAAACGAGAAAACCATAATACGTCACTCAAGTGTTTTTAGAACACAAAACTAGTATCCCGTAGACCATCGTACTCAGGTAAATTGATTAAAAGCACCGTTCTTATTTGAGATGTTTGAGAAGAATCATATTACAAAGTAAGTCACATGATTTTGTTGCAAGTGTTGCTTACCATTTTTAAAACAGCAAAAATGATATACTAGAATGGTCATTTGCTTCCATGAGTTTGTATTTTTAAGCTCCAAATCGGACTAAATCGCTAAATTGAAGTACATAAGATATGAGTACAACCACAGAAAAAATTGGCTTCGGACTCATTAAGCTCTAGGCTTAAAGGCTGTCGCAGCTGGGCATTTCTATTTAGAGAAGAACTTTGCGATGCTTAAACTCACGGAAGAAATTCCCCATGAGAAGTCAATTTTGCTGATCAACACGGAAGTTAATTGATAAAACTTATCTACATTGCTTTTTCTTTGTGTGGCCCGTCAACCTAAGGAATGCGGGCTTAGATACTCGCCCGAGAAGCATGGCCCCACCCAACGCAATGGGCCCTACGAGTATCAAAATAAGAACTAAAAGCTAGTTTGAAAAGACGAGTCTTTTTCTTGCAGATAAATGTAAGCTCCTACCACCCAGCATTTTACCATTTTTAAGAGCTGCATTTATAAAAACCACGGTAAGAAGGTGAGATCATTTTATGGCTTTTGACGGGAATCTCAAAAGTAAAATAGCACACCATATGAACAATATCAAACTTCGTAATGTTTTTTATGAAACTTCTATATGAGTTACTAGAATGTGCTTCCCCAAATCACACTTATATTTTAGCTCAGCATTTGAATAGTCTTTATATATCTCAGTCTATGTCAAGTTCTGCGATTAAGATCGCACCAAGTTATAATTAGGGTGAACCCCCAACAAAAACGCTCTTGAGTTCCTGTGTCTCGTCGCCTGCTGATGACATTCTGTCCAATTATTCTTAGCCGATATTCTTCTCTATTTTTGTCGTATAGTCTACAAAGTCCGATGTCGTGCAAGGAGCGCTATATACAAATCTGTTACGCTGTCGGCGACAGCAGTGGTATATCGGGGATCCGCAATTGTAGGCGAAAACCATGTGAAAAATTATAGGTACGCAGATTAAAAAATACGCGACAAGAAGATATATGTTTGTGTGTCGCTTCCATACTTGTGTCCATATACAATTATGATACCAACTATTTGGACGCGGCAAGCTTCGCCATAACAGTTGATGCGTAAGATCGGATTTAGCGTCGGGTATGTTCGCCCAAAGAGTGCAGTATGTTAACCATTGCTCGGTCCAGGCCATTTACGCCGGTTGTCTTATTGCTTGTACAATCTGTGGACTCTTTTATTGAATACAGACAAAGAAGCTCGTGCATCATTATGCATGTGATACACTTATTTAGTTAGAGAGCAATTGATAGCTTTGACTGCTATGTTTCTCGAAAGAGAAATGTTGACGTCAAACATTGTCAAGGTTCTAGTCGAAAATAAATTTTCGGAAAAAATCAATTTTCTAGGTACGCAAGAAAATCTTCAGCGCTTTATTTATATCTTTATTATGTCTAAAAAAAAGGGTTACTTTCCTTTTTATCGACAGCATATGGGCTGAGTACGTCGATCATGACAAACAGGCTCTCACGTCATTTCTAGCTAGCTGCTACTCAAACATAGCTTCGTTGAACTTAAATGACAACTTGAAATTAAGGAATACTATGTCATGTTGTTATCCTCTGTTCATAAAAATTAAAATTATATGAAACTAACCGTTACTACAAGAATTTTGTATGAAAAGGATAAATTATGTTCAGTGTTACTATTCTACCGCTAAAGTTTCTGCTTGTGCTCATGTGTTTTGTGTACTATTTAAAACTAACTTCATATAAATATCTCATGCACATTTCTTGCTGTTCGATTTTCGAAAATGACTAAAACTGTAAATAAAAAATATAATTAGAATCAACACCAACTGTGTATGAAGCACTAAGATTTTTTCAGAAGTCAATAAGCTTTTTTGTTATTTCATCTAACTTGGGCTGAATAGAATTGTATGCAATGAGCCTGGTATCACAATTCATATTGTATCAACTAAAGTACTATTACAACAGTTGTTTAGACGTACTGTCCTGCTAGGCTATACGCAAATTTACGCTCTTACAGACGCTTCAAATTTCATTCTAAATGTCTTGTGGCATAGTCTTCACTATTAGGCAATATTACCCTTAACACCGGGTGATGAGCGGCTCACTGGGGGCGTGGCCCCGTAAAGTTTCCGAAAGAACCGGAACCGACTGTCACCGGTGACCGTTGCCCAGCGGTCGCCACGAGGAGGCGTCCAACCCAATCCCGCCAGGCAATATTACCCTGTACTTAAACTATCCACTTCAAACACATATCAGGTTAATTAAAAGCTATAAGGTTAACAAGATGAAATTCAAAAACAATTAAAACAGTCCGAAGTAACTCAAAATGATTATGTTTTGCAAAAAAAAAGTCTTAAAGACATTTCGGCCTATACTGACGAGTTCTATCGAATCAACTGAATTTCAGACATTCCTTTGACAGAAAAAATAAAAATGTATCGATATCTTTAAATTTAGAAGAGGTAATAAAAAGCTGACCTCACTATTAGATTCCGTCAAAATCCGTGAGGTTGAATCATGAAGATTAAAAAATTACACCTTTTGTGTTATTTCTCACCGTTTTCGAAGAAGACTTATAACTCAAGGCCCCCGGCTACAATTTTGAGATAAAATAGCCTATAATAACTAAAAAGTTCTTAGATTTTGCAAACAAATTGTTAATGCGTGTCTTGCTTACAATTAACAGGTTTTACCCGCTTTCCTGTATAAAAAATTAAATTCAGTAACGACGCCTTAAACTCACATTTCCAACCACATTTCGAGATAATCGCCAAAAGCCGATTCCCAAGGATGAGCGTTTTAAGTAAAAAAACGACAAGCCTGGAATGCGTGTGTTGTATAAACACAATAAACATAAGCATACACAATTCCGCGTTCACCTGTCCACGAATCTATATACCTTTTGGCCTCTAGGCTAAATATAATAATGATAAAAAGAAGAAGAAGAATAGTAATATACGAATTCCTTGAACGCCGATGCTGCTTCTAATGCTGCAGGTATTTTGTGGTTCTTTCTATTTTGGACGGCCACGACAATGAACAGGAATGAGCGACGTGCGTCCATTTTGGTTGCATGGTCACTGGTCTGTGCGCCGTTGCCGTCAATGTTTGTACTCCATGTCGCTCAAATTATTTTTTTGACGTGAGCCTCTTTCTCCGTAGTCGTCTTTGCTCTGCTGAAAAACGCTTGAATGTCCTGCCCGATTACCCCTGTGAGATGCCACTCATCCCGGCGCCATCGGTATGTTCATTTTGGCCAACAAAGATATGAAATTCCACGTCATCCTTGCACTGCACATAAACGTCCGTTTGCGTTGAGTCCGTGAATGTGTACGGGGGTAGCACGTGAGCAAGTGAAGTGAGCAACCAGGAAAACGATCAACGTTGACGACAAATAGATTGCAAGCGTAACGGCTGACCACAGTCGCGCATCGAAATTCGGGGAGGAGAAGGCAACAGCGACGTAGATAAGTTGGGGTGACTGTAGGCGACTAAGACGGGAACACCTAAAGAATTCTTGTGATATAATAATATCAATGCCATGGCGGGCTGACGGTTGGGAGGAGTGCGAGCAAATTCATTATGAATTGTTCCGTTCCAGAAATGGCCGACCTTTCAAACGGAGCGTATCTACTAACCGAATGGCAAGTATAGATGACAGAAAAAAAATTGAGTATTCAAAATAATCGTTTCATGCAGCTATGAAAAGTTTATATAAAGCATTTGTATCAAAATCGGTTATATATATTCTTCTATGGTTATGCCAATAAATGTAGGATCATTCAGCTCGTGCAATAATTTGAGGTTTAATGATTCTTTCAAGCTTACTTTTCGCAATCCTATTAATTTAGCTTTAAACTCATTTTTTTTGTTCATGTAAGTACTATAACAATCAGAGAAGATAAGAAGCATTCAACACTGTATTATATATTATAGTTTATATACTATAGCTTTTGTATAAGACTCAAGCTGTCGTTGAGAAGTCCAGTTTATGTCCCTTTGCTGTCGGATTTACCAATTCTTTTACATTCTGTATATATGTAATCTGTACGCTAGATCATATGACTGTCCCAATGGACAAGCACTATCAAAAATGTCATATCATTCCCACAGTTGACAGCCGTTTGCCTCGAA
Organism: Tropilaelaps mercedesae; assembly: GCA_002081605.1. Taxonomy (NCBI): domain Eukaryota; kingdom Metazoa; phylum Arthropoda; class Arachnida; order Mesostigmata; family Laelapidae; genus Tropilaelaps; species Tropilaelaps mercedesae. The sequence goes on from MNPL01004476.1 coordinate 18,761, forward strand.
CTCCTGAGGACAACTAAGCAGCGAATGCAACGAATTACTGTGACTCCGGAGTCCGACCCTCCTCAACGACCTCTTGCCATCGAGGAAATGGAGAGGGTGGTATTTCGGGAAAGGGTCACTGATTTCTTGCGGTGAAGGCAGATTGGGTTTGCGAGGCTTCTCAGTAAACCTTGTGCCTCAGTTAAAGCCGTTTCTCTTGAAGTTTAAGCAAAACAGAGAAGTTTCTACTTTCTTGAAGAGTATTTCATAACTTAATAATCTTCAGCAACTCTACCGACCTCTTTTTTGGTCTTTATGTATTCCTAAGGTTTAATCTATGAGCGCTGCTTCACGTCTTTAAGTCGCAGTAGTTGTCATTGTGAAAACTGGGTCACTGAAATGGAACTGATTATATGCACGTTGTGTTTAGCAACTCTTAATGGATACATGTGAAAAGGGTGATCTATTAACAGTAGGAACGGATTACGTGAGAGCCGTTTTGGATATTTCTGTCATGTCATGACATTCAGGGTAAAGTCAACCTTGAAACGTCAGAGCATCATGCTGACTGTCTCTAGGAATACCTAAATGTGAGATCACGGCCCCGCGCTGGTCGAGTTCATCGTCAAGTGAATACCGTTGATTTGACATCATGAGATGGAAGCAGTGGACAGCAGTGGACTTTGCAGTGATTTGGGTTAGCTTGACGTTGTTGCAACTACACCACTTTTGCGTGGTAACAGCTACTAATAAGAAGTATTCGATTAAAAATGGTCCAGAGCCTGTTCTCCTCGAGTTGAAGCCGCTTCCAGCTACTCTGAAAAAGTCACAAACGATCCATGGCTTGCATCGGACTTCGCAGAACAAAAACGAGAAACCTCCCTCTTTTAACCTTTTTCTCGAGAGGCAGGAATCGAAACGATTACTCGGTAAGTTCACGTAAAACGGAACCAGTAGCGATCAACAATGCTGATCAACTTCAATGGTAATGAAAATAAATCTAATTGCGCCATATGTTATTGAGAAAGCAAGACTGAGACCTCCAGGTATCATGCTATACATATTTTCGAATATAAGGTGTTTATTCCTTGTATAAGCTATTACTACTGCACCAGCCAGACAATTTCAGTAGGAAAGTAAATCTCTTAATTCTGCTAAACAAATATCGTTATGGACTCATATAGTAATCAAAATAGATACCTTCGGCATTTATCTGCAACTTGAGGTTAAACGTTGCCTCCTCAATAAACCTTCTAAGTCTAAAACTGTTGCGAAAAAATAACCAACGCTCGCAATAGAAAAGGAAGAAGAGTAAGATACGGACCGATTCAGCAACAATAAAAACAACAATTAGGCCAAGCAGTCTACTCTTGCTCTTAGTGAATGTCTTCCTTAGTTGCAAAAATTTGAACAAGAAAATATAGTTTATAGCGGATCTCAATCTCCTCAGCGAAATTTCAATCGCCATATATATATATATATATATATATATATATATATATATATAAATACACCTTCATTTTGTAAGTTTATTTGTATGTTTAAAGCTTCTTTTTACGCTTACAATTTATCCTACAATTAATTCATATAGTCATCCATCCTAAAAAACATTTTGTTAATATTGGAAATTCATCATCGAACTCAACGTTACACCCATTACGATATCATGTTTGCCATGGTATCATGGAAATTAGGGGCAATGCGCTTAAACGGTATATTCAGTATGACTTCATGCTATCCGCCTTCAATCTTTCAAACGTCGTATCTCAACTTTCGACTTTCGTATCCAAACAACCTAGCCAAGTACATTTTATCCTACTGAGACA